>VDFB02302705.1:296874-384793 GCA_007258455.2 Sequoia sempervirens | reverse complement strand
GAGAAAGAAATAAGATAAATCACATGCAACTTGCTGCAATTTCTTTCCTTGGGGAAAAGGGTAAAGTTTTCTTTTCAAGGAGAATCTCCTTTAGAGTTTGAATGCATTGATAATTTTCAAGATAGACTTAGCCAAATATGTCATCTAGGTTTGAAGCTTTTAGGTAAAATGTTTTCTTCTTAAAATTTTGTTCAAAATTCAAGATGCAGGCTCTCCTCCCTTAGGGAAGAGAAGGCCTATCAAACCTAACACTCTTATGCAACACTTCTTAAGTTTTTGTTGATGCAGTATTAGATGCGAAGTTTCAAAATAGGCATGGTTATATAAATTCTCATCTCACGATTATCATTGCATCAAATTAATAATTTTCAATCCTTTATGGTCTAGACAAGAGAAGTATGGAGTAGTGTTCCAATGCTAAAGTCTTATTGTGAATCTCTTTGCTATGAGTGGTTCAAAAATGAGGAATCTATCTTCTGCACCAAATGAGAAATATTCACAATATGTGCTAGGAAGGAATATAAGTCCATAAGATCGAGTATGCAAGAACTGAGAATTGCAAAATTGGCTTACATTTGACTTCCAAACACATAAATTTTCACACTTTTCAATGTTCACATCGCATTCAAAAGTATAAAGGTTGTAGCATACAATTTGAATACACATAACCTATATCTATTGAACCAAGCATGAATTTATAAGTAATTTGTATGGACACCATCAAGCAAGGATTTGTATTAAGCAAATAGCCATGTATGCATACATCAATATATGTCGATATAAGTATAAAATATAGTTACAAAATAGCCATATAGGCTTACGAGAATGCCATATAGGCATACAATGTCAAATATATCCAACACAAAATATGTACAAAATTTCCATGTAGGCATACAACAAAGGGCTCTGTGCATTCAAAATTCATTTCTCTCCATGCTCTGGTTCAAATACAATTTTCTTTCCCTTTGCTGGGCAATCTGATGGAGATAAGTCTATCACCCATTTCTGCTGTGCTTGAGGAGTGCTCCTACTGGTCCTCCTAGTGTTTAGCTTTTGGTGAAGTTTCAACTGTTACAATAAGAAGTAAAGACATTAATATATAGAAATTACATTATAAAAATTAATATATTTAACAAAATAATCACTTACGGCCATCTCACGATCACTCTCCTCGATGGAAATATTTGCATGCCAATGCTGAGGTGTGCTCAAGCCCTATATAAACCATCCAAATAGGAATTAAACTATGAATCAATAATGGTTTAATTTTTCACTAGAACTAGTTCATCTATAACAATGAATGTAAATTGAAATTTAGTAATTTGCCTCATACCTCCCCTATCAGAGCCATCGAGGATTATATAATCCAGGAAACACCAATATCCATTTCCCCTCATAATAATGTTTGGTGGTATTTCACACCAACATCTTAAAATAAAACAAAAAATTATTCAATCACAAAAGTTACAATAGCGATCCATGTGATGACTTATAACGTATGAGATCTAATGAACAAAATTTTGAGTACAAGTATTAAACAGATATACTTTTGATTATTAGTTATCGAATTTGAAGTAATGCTTTGAGTATGAATGATGTAAATGCAACGAATCCAATATGAATATAAAACTACACAAATCGCGCTAAACTTTGTAATTCATTACTTCTTAAGTTCTCTTTAAATTCTATATTACCTTCGTGAATGTTTGATCAAATCTACTGGAACTCGGAGGTGTTTCCTTGAAACCTCCAATAGTACCCTGCTCAACATCCAAAATCACATATTAAAATACCATTTGTAAAACAATGCTATTAACACGTAATAAATTTATAATTTTTTACTAACTTTACATACCCCACCGATAGGTGTACTACAAAAATAAGTAGGTGGATGATTGGTGTATCCAGTCTCTACACTGTGACCCTACAATTTTATTAAAATAGTAAAATTAAATTAGTTAATCTTGCATTTCACAATCAAAATTTAATAAATTAAATTCAATGAACATGTTGAATTTTACCTAAGTGTCAATGCCATATGCATCATGCAAAATGTCAGCCGTCCACTCCATCCCCGTAGATGCATATGGATCAGGCTACATAGTAGCATATGGATCTTGTGTAGCACCCTCCTGAGTATCGGTAGGGTCATACGAACAAGTCACCCTGCAAGATTGACACACATGGGTTCGAAGGCCAGCACCTGAAGAATCCCCTGAATGGTGTTGTACAATAGGGCTAGTGTGATGGATGACACTCTGGTTCAAAGTGTTTATCACCTGCAATGTCTCTATATTGGCACTCTCCTTTGCAATGGCAGGCATCACACCGGCCTTCACTTCCAGGCGCCCTAGCGAGAGGTTGTCTCCCTGCCGCTAGGATCCCACAGGTAATCGGGCTTCCATCCCCGAAGCCAACCCCCACCTCTCCCCTGAACTCCCCATATCAAAATAATTTGGGATTTGATTCAATACAAACTCACTGTATAGTTTCCTAAGAAAATATTGGGGGACTTCACAATTATTGCATGGTGGGTAATCAAAGACCATATACCATCTTTCATAAAAATGGTTCTTAATCTCTTGGTGGTGGCACCAATGAATAGGAAACCTCTTTGCATTGAGGGTAAGATTTTGATTTGTTTTAGGGTTAGTGAATAGAGAGCACAAATCACCTTTAGTAATTTTTAAATCTTTTACTTGTTTATATGATAATTTGTCTGCATAATATGCCCTGGGTGTCTGCCTCCTATCTTGCCATCCAGATATTTGTTGGGTGATTGCATCTACATTTTTTAACATATCTTTCAATGAATTTGCTAGAAGCATTCTTTCCGTGGTTGAAGCATTTGGATCACTCAACCTACTGATAAGATCCTCAAGTTGTTTTCTATTGTTCTCAATTTCACTCAAATTTTCTTGAGTGCCAGGAGGGAATTGAGAGAATGGTGGGGGAGGTTGATTTTGTTGAGTATTTTGCTGTTGAGGATTTACCTCCTCTTCTTGTTGAGGATTTGTAGGATTTCCTATAGATTAAAAAAAAAAATCAAATCTAACCTAAAACAAACAAAATCAATTTCAAACTAACAAATTCAAAACAAATAGTAAACAATACTTACCTCCTGCATCTCTTCGTCGTCGTGGTGCCATATTTGCAGACAAAATCTAACTGTTCTTGATGAAATTTGCAGAAGTCCTTCCTCCTAGAACGCGAGCGCGAAAATGAGCGTTTTTGGCTACGGGTAGAGCTGAGAAACAATGAAAAACAAATGATACACATTTCACCTTTTTTTTTCTTTTAAAAGCACATTACGTGCTCGCATTATAACGTGCTCGAGTTATAACATGAGCGCGTTAAATGTTTCCCCATTTTTTTCCCATTTGGCCACAAAAGTGCGACCAACTTCATGCACTTGCCCTGACATAATTAATGAGTGTGTAAAACTTTATTTCTGTGGCAGGTAAAATTCAAGTTACATGTTTCTTTAATTTTGATCATTTTTGGTTAAGTAATATGAGGCTTCCATGCCATTTCCAATTTATTTTAAGTTCTTTTGATTTTTTCTATTTTTGATAAAATTGACTTGCAAGATAACACTAGGCTTGGATGCCCCATTTATGGGAAGCATAAGGATGATCTTCTAAGTAACCCAAGGATCAACATAAAATGGTATCTGCAAGATGAAGGAAGGGTTAAAGTGAATTTCAACAATGTGACTTAGCCTATCAGGGGCAGGATGCATAATAAGAGATCACAATGGGTAGTGGCTAGCAGAATGGGTGAAAAAATTGGTGGATGGAACAAACAATGAAGCAAAAATTTGCAAGTTGCATCGCTAGGCATCATCTATGTAAACGCATGGGGCTAACAAAAATACATCTCGAAGGTGAATCCAACGCAATATGAAGGAGATCAACCCCTAATTGGAAGCTAGATAAATGGCTTCCACGTATTCTCAAAGTTTTAGTCAAGATGGAGGATTATAAAGTCTCCCACATCTATAAAGAAGGAAATGTTGACATCGATTAGTTATAAAAAATGGAAATGTAATTCTACTTCATATACCAATGATGAATAATCTTGATTATTATAATAGGTGTGGAAGGTCAAGGTTCTTATTGACTTGTTTCTTATTGGGTAACATAGCTATAGCCAACCATGACAAGCAAAACACAATAAATAGTTGCAAAATTGTATGATGTAAAATGAACACTTATGTTTGAAAATCCTTCTTTGTACTCATTGGTATTCATATACAATAGGTAAGAGACCATTACATATACTGAGAATGCAATAGATTAATATGCTACAACAATTTTAAATGCCTATTATAGCTATGCCAAAAAATGTGGTGGAAGAAAGTTTACAAGAAGAAGGCCTATCAAACATCTCACTCCAAAACAATTCAAAATATAAACAAGTCAAGAAGATTTTTTTTTTGCTCAATAAATTGTTGTTAAGGGGCAACACCCTTTATTAATTTCAAAAAGGAGATTACATAGATATCAACCCATTAATGGACTGGATCACCCAACCCCACACCAGTTAAACCAAGTTGCCTATCAACATGACTTACATCAGATACAAGTTTGCCTCTGTCCTCAGAATTGCTAGCAATCCCCAATTCTTGGGATGATTTTACATTGCCTTTGTTATGGGCAACCAAACCATTGTTGATCTTCTTTTTCTTTTTCACCTCCACCCAGACTTCATTGTTATCTTCTTTGGATTGTTGAGGATTTCTTGGAGTTGCAAGGGGAGAAATGGAATCCCTGCCTGCACATGAGTGTGGCAAGTAGTTGGATGAAGTGGCCTCCTTCAGATTTATCCCAACAACTAAGGTGTCCACCAGATTGGGAGGTGACATTTGATGTGCCTCTAAATAGTCGTTGTGAATCACATGTTCTTGAGGGGAATTTGAAGCAATTGAGTTGTGTTCTAGAGTAGCATCCTTCCACCATATGGCAATGCGTGAAACCTTTGCTTTGTAGTAAGGGAAATGTGCAATAAGGTGACCATTTTTGAAGCACCTTTGACACGAGAAAGGGATGCCTTCATAGTCTAGTTGTTGAACCCAACACTGACCATCCACCCTGAAGGTTATCTCTACTAGAAGATCCCTTGAAGTATCCAAATCAACCATAATCCTAGCATATGTTGTGTGCATGAAATCTGATGATTCTGTGTCAATCACCAAATGTTTCCCGAATGCATCCCCGATTGCTTTAAAATAGGCATCACTCCAGAAGTGGAGTGAGAGATTTGGGAGACACACCCAAACTGGTTTAACATTGAATGCCTCTATCAATGGGTTGAAATTGGGGTGCCATGGTTTGGTGAGCAAAAGGTGTTGGCCCCAAGCCCATGTATTACACAAGACAATGTTTCGGTCCTCCTCCTCATCAAATGCAGTGATGAAAAATCCCCCTGCGCAAGGGTAAATTTCAAGATCATCCTTAAGAACTGGTTCCCACGTTTCAGTGATCCATTGATGGAGTTCAAGAAGTCTTGGCCATAGGTGCCCAAACCTATAGATAAGCACACACATAACAAAGTAATCCTAATTTTCTGTAATTTTTTATTTAATATCCCCATCAAAGCTAAGATCGATAGACTTGTTGATGGCTTGGATGGGCTCTCCCTAGTCGTGATCTATGTTAAGATTCCTATTGTCAATTTTCTTCTTAGCACCGTTGCTGCTATAGCCCTTTAATGCTCGTGAGATATCCTTTTGTTGCAAACCTAGAGATGCCACTGGAGGAATATGGTAACCCCTACCACCAATATCAACACTCATGCGCGATTGGTCATCCCACCATGCATTATGGTTTTGGTCCAAGCCTGAAGGTTTCCTATTACCATCCTTTCCACCCTTGCATAGAGAAACTTTGAAGTTCTGGCCATGGGGGTGTACATGGTTTGAAGCCATATCATTCAATCTGCCATTATAGGTAGTGGATGTCAGCAGAGAAGTTGCTTTGGTAGCCAAAACATGAGTCAATCCACTTGAGAAACCTTGCGAGCCCATGGTTATGTCATCTGGTGTGCACCATAATCTCCTGATGAAGCATCTCCAATGGAGGTGACTCCAATTGAATCCTCATGGTGTGGAGAAACCCTAGAAGCAGATGCAGACGCCAATATCTATAATTTTGACATTTTTAGTAGAGCTCACTCCTTGTCTCCATAATAATTCAAGGAGATATTCAGTTACATACATATGCTATAATAGCCACCTCTATGCAACTTATAGAGTAGCTCTAATGGTGGCTAAACTATCAAATGTTGAAAGCCTAGATTATGCATTATGACCAATAAAATCCCAAAGAAACAACCCCTTGAATAAATGAAGAACTTGCATATATAGATTGGCCACCTAGGAAATCAAGTAGTTAAGTAGAACGTTGCATATTTGATTATGTAAAGATCCTCCATGATTTATCCATCACTGTGATAAATAATACATATAAAATGTGTCTCCTTGGGATCAAAAAACATATGGAATAATGAGAAAACCATCACATGTCCATTCACCATACCTCTAAACATTAATGGCACATGAAATCATGTGTAGGGACAAGGAAACCATCCAAAAATACACTAAAATAATGACCTTAGATGGTGTATAAACCATTGATCATTGCAATCTCAACTACTATAATTAATTAGGATATGGGAAAAGTGTCATTTTCTCCTTTGAATCCACAAACTTAAAAGAGAATTAATTCTAGGTGCCATTGGATTTAATTTGGTAGTTATAAGGCTAAATCAGGTCATTAATGAAATGTTATGTCATCCAAGAGGGTAGATGGAGCTCAAAGTGGATAATGGTCAAAATTTTGGACTATAAGGGGTCAAAGGGAACTCATGCGACACGTTAAGGACTAGAGAGTTAGGAAATTGGGGGATTAGGGTTTATTGGGAAGTTACGGTAAAGGGGATGCAAGATGGGGGAAGGTTGACAGGGGTACCTTGGCAAAGGAAAGGCTTGCAAGATGTTGATATTGTGGAGTCAAGATAGGGCACAACTTGGTATAAAATCAAGGATATGGCTAAAATTTTGTCTTTTATAGACCATTTTGAGCAAATCAACAAAGTTTTGGGCTTTCAAGGTTTCATGAAATGAGGTACTTAAAGAAGGGGAGGCTAAAAGTATGAATCTGATATGTTAATAAAGGAGTGGTGGAATTTAAGGATTTTGGAGGAAGGAAATGGGTATATAGGGATGAGAAACTCCAAGAAAGTCTTACTTTGATAGACTTAAAAAAATAATGTAAGGTATTAGGGATCAAGAGTGGAGATGTGGGAGAATGGGTACCAAGGGATGGATGGATAAGGAAATCTGAAAGTCCACTCTTAATACAAAGGACTTAGACTTTTCATAGGCTTCAAAGCTTCAAATATCAAGAAGAACTCATATCGCATTCCATCATAATGGTATCAAGGTATGAGAAAATATGATACTTCACAAATTATAAAATGACTTAGAGGGAAAGTGTAGACTTTCAAGTAATTCCAAGGATGAAAGTTTGATAGGGACGTTTGGATGTGAAACTTTGAAACCTTAAAAAATAACACAAATAAATTTTACAAGGGAACAAGCAAGTTATTGGGATTAGTAGGGAAGGTATGTAGGAATGGAATTCCCCAAAAGTTTGAAAGGCTAATAAACGTACAAAACTCAAGGGAAGACACTAAAAATTACCCAAAGTTAGAATTTTATGGATTTTACACCCTTTGATAGTTAAGGGACCCATTTAGGGTATTTTTGATTGATTATAAAAATGGGTCAAATATGACTAAGACACATAAAATAAAAGGGACTTCAACAAAAAAAACATTACAAATTTGAGTCCTAATAGGCTTTGATTGAATATGTGTGTCTCTTGTAGGCACAACAATAATTTAGATCTCTGGGAGCAAACAAAAAATTAGAAACAACAGGGATTGGGATTGACTTACACTTGATTATGACAAATAAAGGTCATGACTATATAAATAAAACAATATATACAAGAAAAAGCAAAAATAAGACAAAAAATATGTACAAAATAGATTTAGCATTGCTCACATAAAATAATGCTTTAAATGTTTTCCATGGATAGGTTGCTCCATCAAGCTCCCTACCAACTCCTTCAAATTATATGCATTACCTCCATAAAATTTTGCAAATTTGTGTGGCCCCAGCCATAAAGCATCAAACTTGTCATGTTTTCATTTGTTTTTAAATCTTGCATTTTGCATAAAGACCAAATCTCCATCTTGGAAGTTTCTTGTAATGCTCTTTTATCAAACAAATACTTTATCATTTTATTATTTGACAAAGCTTTCTCATGAGCAATTTTTTTTCTTGTAACTCTACTAGCTCCATGATTTTGTTAGATATTGCAACATTTTATGTGTCAGCAATATCTTGTAAAAATTGATATAGTGGTTGTCTTGAATTGATTGACATCCTTGAATATGTTCCATAAGTAATTTCAAATGGACTTATGCCAATAGTAACCTTATAGGTTACCCTATTTTCCCAAAGTGCATACTTCAATTATCATCCCATATTTTCTTGTTTAGGGTCAATGTCCTCTTAATTATTTGCATGAGAATTTTGATGGACTCAACCTATTTATTGCCTTGAGGATGGTAAGGAGATGAGAAGGTGAGACTAATGTCACATTCATTCCATAATTTTAAATTATCTTGTGATCGAATTTATACATGGAATTATCCATTGCGATTCTTGCAGGCATACCAAATATAGTGATTACATTGTTCAACAAAAAATCACTTACCACTTTTGATGTAGCATTGCAATTTGGGACTGCCTCAACTCATTTGGTGAAGTAATCAAGGTCACCACAAGAATCCACTTGTATCCATTGTTAGATTTATCTAGCATTTCACCTATGAAATCAACTCCCCAATATTGAAAAGGAGCATTTTAATCACTAGTAAAAGAGGGAGAGTATTTGCAAAATTAATTTTACCAACAAACCTTTGATATACAACACACTTTCTTATTTTCTTTTCTACATCCTTGAATAGGTTAAGCCACTAGAACCCCACCCTAAGGATATTATAAGCAATTTTCTTAGCCTTGAAATGTCCTCCACATATGCCTTGATAAAATTCATCAATTATTATGTTGGATTGTTCCTAATTCAAACACTTGAGTAGTATTCCACTTAGGTCTCTTCACATCAAACAATAATGGACTAACACATAGTGGAATAACACGTAAGTAGTTTTAAATTTTGTTTTTGGTGTTTACTCATTCTAGTTGGGCACCTCATATTTAGCAAATAGAATATAATGTTCTTGTATCAAGGATCATTTTTTAATGGACAATTATTAGGCTCATGATCATCATTGTTTTCATTTACCCCAACTACCTTTAAATTGAATTTGTCATAGGTTAGGTTAAACCTTGGCATCTTATTAGCTTGTTTGATTGAACATCAATATCATACTCTTGTATTTTATTTATCCATCAACATATTTTCCCTAAATCTTCTCTCTAAATGAGGATATCCTTCACAAAAGTTTGCAATTTTTTTTGAATTAGCTTTGCACCCAGCAAGTATGGTATGTAATTTTTCATGACCATAACTAGAGCATATGCATGTTTTTATATTATTGAATACTTAAGTTCTTCCCAATATAAATATTTTCTAAAGAATGCAATAGGATTTTCATAATCCTTTTCATTATTTTGTAGCAACACAATAACTATAGTATGTGTTACCATAATTTTTGTTGCCTCCTAAAACCATGTCCACCCATGTAATTTTTTGCCTTGGTTAAAAGTGTCATTCTTTCCCATGGTTTTTGAAACCTTTGTCAGGTCCCGCTTAGGTTCTTACAACCTTGTTTTTTCGATGTTTTAAAGTTAAGTCTAAAGCTAGCGCCTTTGTAGTCAGTTATTTATATGTTTTTAGAACTACGTTGGGGCCTAAAGCATTTCTCATGACCTTAGCAAATGTCGATAAAGAGAAGATGGAGTTAAGTAATTTAAGAACTTTATGTAGGTTTTAAAACCTTTGTTGGTCTCTAACAAGGTTATTGAAACCAAACTTTCCTCCTACAATAGGAAAATTTCAAATATTTCTCTTTTGAAGAGCAGCGCAACAAAGAAATACATTATGGAGATAATATGTCAGAGCCACACATAGGTTTTGAAACCTTTGTTGGTCCCTAACAGAGTTATAAAAACTTTGGAAATTATAGAAACTCTTCACATATGGGAAGATTGGACTTTCAAAGGATGTCTTAGTAAGAATTTCATCCAAAAATATAGGTTTTGAAACCATTGTTGATACCCGACAGTTTTATTGAAACCAATTAATATGTCAAAAATATTTACTAGTCGTTCTCTTTCAAAATTTCAAAAAGATGTCATAGAAAAATGAGATGATAGAACGGTAAGTCTGTAGTGATATTCTCTGTAAGTATGCTGGTTGAACATGACAGTAACTGGGGTGGAGCCAAATTGCTCAAATCAAATGTACTCCTTTTTTGATTTAATACAGGGTGTTGCCCCTTACCAGCTATTAACTGACCAAAAAAAAATCAATAATAAAATGTCAACCATTGATTTTTTGAAATCTAATGGTTCTATTGTTATTCCAAAGATTTGAATTCGTAAGTCTAGTGCTTCAGACATTTGCTTCCGGAATGCAATTACAACCGTCCACCGAAAATTTGTTGAACGATGTGGGTTATATTGATTTGTGTTGACATTTGGGTTCATACATAATGAATATGTTGACACTTGTCCCCATTCCAAACACTTTATGAAGGAATTTGGATGTGTGGAAAATTTGTCCCGGAATAGAACAATATGTAGCATTTGATATTTTCGCCACCCATGCTATGATTTATTATTGGCATACTAGTTTATTTTGCTAATGAATTTTTTTATTGGTTTGAGATTATGTTTAATTCGCCAATGGTTTTTTTTCTTCATTTGAAAAAAGGTTTAATTCACCAATGAAAATAATCTTTTTGGTTTGAAAACATTTTTTAATCGCCAACAAAAATATTTTATTTGTTTGAGCACAACTTTAATTCGCTAATAGAAATATCTTGTTGTTTTGAAAACATGTTTAATTCGCCAATGAAAATATTTTATTGGTTTAAAAATAGGTTTTAATTGCCAATGAAAATATTTTATTGGTTTTAAAAAAACTGCAACTCGCCAGGATTTTCCATAGACTTCTAGCGATTACAAAAGATTTGCTAATTGAGGTTTTTTTTTTCCCAAAAAACAAAAAAAATCCCCAATAAAATTAATATTTTTATCAGGAAGTATACAAGATTCACTAAGATTTTAAACCTTTTTCGGGGGGTTCTTAAAGTTATCCCTGAATCTAATATCTCAACAACATCAAGTACCCCAATATAAAATTCAAGCTTCACTACATCAAAATCAAAATCTACCAAATTAGAATTCACAACAACAAATGTCACAAAACTAAATCCCACAATATCAACAACATCAAGCTTATCAAGGTCGACATAAAAGCATCCCTCCATCAAAACAATATCAATCACTTTGTCATAACACCATTTCACAAAACTAATACATCCCACAAAATCAATGTCTTCCACCAAATCAACACATCACTCCACCTTCACAACACCTCATCTCATCTCCTCAAAGACAACAAGCTATTGTACAAGAAAAAGCATTACAAGAACAACAAGCATTACAAGCCCAACAACAACAATATGCTCAACAAAAAATGTTGTTCAACAATAAAATCAATAAGGTTTGCAATACAACCATCAACAACAACAATATGTAAGTTCTCAATCAAATGTCACATCTCAAACTCAATATGGTACACACAACACACCACCACCTTCATCACCCAACTTAAATCCATAATATCAATCCAACCCCCAATTCACTCCATATAGTTCAAATATAACATCAATGCACTGTCATATCAAAATCCAACTTATAATTCATCTACCATCCCACAATACACTACGTGTGCTCCACCATTGAACAATCCTAAAGATGACATACCTTCTCAAATAAAAACATTAATGCAGAAAATCTAGAACATTCAAATGGGAAAGACTAAAAAGTCCTATGTGTTCCAAGATCTATGTCCTCATCTATTTGATCGAAGCATCATAGTGATACCATTTCCCCCAAATTTTAAGATACCCAAATTTGACAAATACAAAGGGTATGATAATCTAGAGAAGCATATTAGATAATTCTATGTTGCATGTATGGAAGTATCATACAATGATTCATACCTTATGTGTCTCTTTATAAGAAGTTTGGGAGGGAAATCTATAGAGTGGTTTTCACACCTACCTCTGGGAATCAAAACATTTCAAGAGATTATAGATCGATTTGTAGCTTATTTTGCCTACAATATTGACACAGACATAACCTTGGAGGAAATCTATACCCTTAAACAAAATAAGGGAGAGGTATTTGCATCCTTTTTACAATGATGGAGACATAATGCAAGCAAGTGTAAACGGATCATACCTGGGAGGCAACAAGTAGAAATCATTGCAAGAAATGTAGATACCAATTTAGCCTTTCAATTGAGAATGTGTTGGTTATTTTTTTAGAACCAAACTTAATCTTAGTCCTAACCTATGAGCTTGCCACGATCCAATTATCAACTAGGTTGAGGATTGGCCAACACTTAAGTAGAGTAATTACTACTGTACTTGGAATAGCGATGAGCGATGTCATGTGATTTCTTGTATATCACTTCATTGTGAATATGTTTTGAATGTAAAGTCTCACATTAGCGATACACAGTGGACATTATAAAAGTTGTAAATCTTCTCATCGCTAATTGCTTGCAAAATATATGAGGAGAATTAGCGATGAACAAAGGCCATATGTTATAACTTCATCGCTCATGGTGGATTTGATTTAAAACTTGGGTTCTAAATTAGTAATGAGCGATGGAGGTCCTCTAAAGGGTTTTATCTCTCGCTAATATGACATGATCGTATGAGCGATGTCTACTTAAGTATCGCTCATCGCTATTACAATTTTGAAGGCTGAAAAGCCATTAGTGATGAGCGATATCAAAGGGAAAGCATCAGTTCATCGCTCATCGCTAATTCAAAGTGTGAATCAATGAATAAATCAATGATGAGTGATACAACTATGAAGGCCATTGAGACATAAGTGGGAAATTTCTAAGCACGTGCTCATTAGTTGTTTTAAAAGAGGGAACTTCCCTAGGACAACATGAGAATAGTAGGCTGAAGACTTATGAATCATGCAATACAATGGATGTAGAAGTTATGCAATTTAAACCTAGACACGAGAAAGGTCAGTCACATGATGATATTTTATGTGCGTGAAAAGATTCTTTGTGACCGACAACAACCAATACTAGTAAACGACATAATAGAACACCAAGAAATTAAAACGAACAAAACCCTAAACCTCATATGAGAACCCTACAATAGATGTAACAAATATTTTTTAGGTAAAATTTCTTAGGGTTTTAACATGAGCAAGCTAGAATTTTGCAAAATTTGAAAGTGCCATCAATGGCTCTTTCTAGAGACGTCTGTTCCTTAGTGAACAAAGAGAGAATTCAAATCCTCTGGAGAATCAAACCAAGTGCCTAATCCATTGGGCAATAGAGTCAAAAATTCATCTTTGGCCCCAACTGCTTTGGTTTGACAAGTCAAACCATATCTGATGGCCCAAGGCCATCAAAAACTATAGGCCTTCTCTTACCTTTGTCATAGACAAAGTTTTTATCACACCTTACTGAATCCAATCTGAAAACATCACTGCAACATGCCTACTTCAATATGCTGGCATCTCTCAATAACTTAGCAATTACAACATTATGAATAGATTCATAATTACCTTGCATATGAGAATCAAGCATACCCTTAGAATACTGATTATGATGTGGCAATGGCTCATAAGTTTTGTCATTCAAAATGTTGTAAAGTTGAAAACAACTTCTCTTGATGTTTCACTCATCACCACACTATAAGAAAATTCTATCTAGCTAGGAAATCTAGCACTCATATTCTGCCATATAGCTGGGATCATCAAGCTCAATCTGATTATTAGTTTGCATATCAAAAGTGAAATGATTACAAGGACCAATCAAAAGATTACACACATTATGCAAACTACCTCCAAGTGTATGCAAAGAAATACACTCATATATTGGCACACACTGTAACTGTGCCTCAACATGTCGGTGGAGAGAATCATCAAGAATCTCTAACCTATCCTTATTCTTACTTACTCTGACATATTTTGAACACATCATACTAACATTTTCAAAATCCAAAGCTTGTTCAAAAGTGAGAAATTCTGGTTCCAAAAGATAATCTGATTTCTCTTTTAAGTCAGCCCCTATATCCACACGAAAAGACTCATAACTAGGCTCATCGAAATCAAGAAACACATATTTATGCAAATTTGTATTAAAACTTTCAAAATCTTGCTTACCAGATATGGAAGCTTCATGGTTATCTATTGTTCTTAACTCATCAACACGAGTTTCTGAATTTGCATCACCCTACATACTTTCATGCTCATCATACAATGCGTCATTAAAATCAAATGGTTGTTTGTCATTGCCCAAATTACCACCATGGTGACAAGCTTGTTCATAACTAGAAGGAATATTAGATACCTATTTTTCATATCTTTTATAATAAATATTACTATCACTATCAAAATCAATATGAGCATTACACAATAACTGAGGGCTACTCATATGTGCATATTTATGATATTCAATGGTTAGAAAAATTGAAATATGTTCACTACTCAATAGATCACAATCTTGATCCATTCTTTCAACCATTTCTGTTTCTTGTCCTCTAGTAGAAAAACATGCCTTACCAAGTTATAACTCGGGACATACCAAGACCTTACCATTATCAAAATCTAGAAACTTCATAGACTAGGTTTCATCATTAATTTGACCATTTATATCTTCTTGAAAATAAAAAGAAGAATTTTCACTATTATGAGCATCAGTGGTTAACATTGTAACACTCTTAACCTCTTCCTTCTCCAGTATGCATTTGTTTGTATATGAAACTACATGTATTTGAGTACTCATACAACTGTTATTCTCATCAACATGTGTAAGCTGTTATTTTCATTTTTTCCATATTATCTAAACATGTGTAAGCCATCTGCATACTCAATATTCTAAAATTCTTCAACAATGCATTAAATCCCTCCCCAAAATCTTCAAAATACATATGAATGCAGTTTGATGTACTAGGTCTAAAACTTTTAGGGATTAATGTGAGTAACAACAAATTTGCGACTGAAAGCAACACTCGACTCTTCATCTTGTTTCCTAAGCTGTTTTAACTTTGTGACAAGATCAAAAGGTTCTTTTGCAAATTATTTCCTAAAAGCATCCACCAATTTATCCCAGCAAGAAAAATACTACTCAGAAAAATCAAGTACTAATCCCTAGCTTTAGCTTCAATAGATTTGACAAAAAATCTCATCCACATATCCTGATCTCCAAATGAATGTTTCACCATGAAATTATAGAAACTTTGGACATGTGCATCTCCTTCACACACATTGTATACGTTAAACGTAGGCATCTGCTTATAGAATCGAGATGGCATACTTTTAATTGTGTAATCAATCCATGACAAGTCTAGTTGGTTATACAATGAATCAAATGAGTTGACAATAGGTGCACAACAATTTGGCTAGCAAATCTAGTATGATTATCTCTCAACTGGGCTTGTATAGCCATCATATGCCTTTTTTTCAACTTTTTAACTCCTCTTTTAAATACAACTTTCCATTTTGGCATTATCCTAGGCTTGTTTAAACTTGGGTTCATGCACTTTTTGATATCAACTGTCTGAGGATTTTCAGACTTATGAAGCTTTTTGACAATATGCATCCAAGTTTCTAGTGGCATGGTTACTTCTCTTTGATAATCCATGGATGTATGCAAATCTAGGGTTTAACTAATTATGCACAGTCACAACTATGACAATATGAAGGATGATGGTAACTTGGGCCTTTAACATGTGATAATGCAAATGGATAGTAATTCTTAAGATATACAACTTCATTCTAACCATCCATATTAACTAGTTTGTGAATTCTTAGACAAAAAATTTGAATAGAACTATAATAACATTCAATATGGCAGGTTCAACAAACAAAAGTAGGCAGAGAACCATGTACCTTCACACCTCCAGTTGCTGCAACTTTAAATAGAGCACTTTCATGTTACAATAAAAAATAGCAGCCCTTCATGTGCACAAATTATAGAGCAGAGTTGCCACCTCTTCAACAAGAGGAAAACCTTTGAAGCAAGGATATCTTTCTTTGAGTTCTTCCAGCAGAGTCACTTCACAATATTTTGAATTTGGGGCTGCTACAAATCAATATGCAGATCTGGAACTTCTTCAACTTCTAAACTAGTCATTTATTCTTTTTGACTCTTTCCAAATGGACTTCAACAAATTTGCACCAGAGATTCAAAGTTCTCCCTAGCAGAGTCACCATTTTTGTTGGTTATTTTTTTAGAACCAAACTTAATCTTAGTCCTAACCTATGAGCTTTCCATGACCCAATTATCATCTAGGTTGAGGATTGGCCAACACTTAAGTAGAGTAATTACTACTGTACTTCTTCTCTTTGGGCTATGTGAGACCCAAGGAGGGTAATCCCATATATACTCATAATATTTCATGCTTGATCAAGAATATTTCTTCACACATATGCACTATTCCATGAAAATCACCTTATCAAAAGCTCGACAAACCTTAGATAGAAGTGTTACTTATTTTCAAGGAGTGCGCCTTCATACTTAGAGTTGGGACATTGTATTTTAAAGTATTTTGAATCATTCTTCATCTTGAATCTTAGGCCCAATTCAATACTGGCTCAACTGACTATAAGATAAAATAACAATATGATCATCACTTTATCTAAGGAAGAAAATGAATTACAATTGGTAATCAATCGGTAATACAATTTTGACTGAAGCTTAAAAATTAGTGGATCATTAGAATGTCACTTTGTAACATCTAACTCACTATGTCTACAAAGTATCACTTCCTTACTAAATCCTATATGCTTTTCTCACAAACTAATGAGCTCATTTCAGTGTTTAATCAATTCTTTGAACTGAAGCATAAAACAAATTCATACATTTTGTGCAAATGACAAAAGACAAATGAAGTTGTCATTAACAATCTTCATTCATAACTTGGAAGAAAATACATGGGAGAGCAATATTCATAAACTAAAATTCTTCTTCATTTTTGGTATTTCTTTGTACAACCATATTTAAGATTCATACACAGTATATCCTTCATCTTAGAATTGCTTCTGATACATCTACTAAAGTATCTATTTACATTATATTCTGCTATTAGAGTATAGTATCTACCGTGATTATGTCTAGACTCAAAATTTTGAACTCTCCTTCTTTCAGCCATGAAATCCCCTTTATATAAACAAGGGAGCAACAAGCACCCGGCTGAATTATAATTTTAATTTCATTTGACTTCATTTCAAAAACCTAATTCTAACTAACTCCTTGAAGGACTCCCCAGGAAGTTTCATACGTAATCATTTTAGAACATGAGAGGCAAAAAACATGTGTAGGATATTAGCTGTCATTGTCACAACATTCATTGTTTGGAACAAAAAGATTCGGTTCATATCATCTGGAAGACCATCCACATTAGCATGTGAAAAAAAAGAAGATAAACCACAGACATATGAGAACAAATACCTCCTATGCAATGACCATGGTGTCATCAAAAACTAAAATAGGAGGCAACCCTATTCAGAGTCGTCGACATCTGAAAATGCCCGACTGCTTCTTGTCCTCAATGCAATTGGAGGTATCACCAGCATGTCATCATCAGAACTCCCATATGGCACCAGGGAATGCAGGTACTGGCCATAGTTCGAGTTGGTATCAGCTTCAACATCCGAAGGTGAGTCTGAAAGCATGATAGGAGAATTATGCTTACCCAGGCAGGCCCCGTGACTCTTCTCCTTCTTCCTGGCCTTCTTCACTGGCAATGCCAGTTCCTTGCCTTTGCATTCAACCACTTCACCATGAAGGGTCCTATTCCTCAAATGGTATGTACTTTTCACAATTGACTTCTTCTTATGGCCCCTAGCCCTCCTTTTACCCCTTGAAATATCAAGAGAAGCCATGGCTTCCTACTCAGCTATATCCTCACGACATTCAAACATACTTAGCCGACTAGACCTTCTAACAGGTGGAAATGATGTACCAACTTTTCCCATTTTCTCTAGAGATAGCAGAGAGATAATTAAAAAGCTTCTTGACTTAAGATCCACAAAAGAAGCACCCCAATCCCAACAATTGTAGATAACTCAAGCAACAAAAATCCCAAATATACCACAAAACCTAATCTCATACCAATTTTCTCAAGATGAAAACACTGAAACTCTGCTTAGGAAACCATAATCACCTCTACTACACACACCTTACTTCTTCTATAGACTGAAAAGATAGTGTGAATAAACAACAACCAACCTGCCTTTAAATAGAAAATTTGAGCATGCAAAATTAATGGTTCAAAATTCCTACACGAGCGAATTGGTAACTTATCAACTTGGATCTACATTTGGACTATCCATCTTAGAGCAATTAAAACTTCATCTAAGGTGGCCATGAGCATTATTTTTCATCCATTATCAACTTGCTCCTTGAAAACAACAAGGCTATCTCAAATGATGCCACGTTCCCTTTTCACCTTGATTAATCATAGCTGATTTGACAATTAACATGTATAGCCAACCTAATTGATGCTTTTCATTAATATCGGCGAAGTACATAGGACTAGTTTCTTAGAGAGAAACTTTCTTTAGATGCTTCATCGTTGATCCTCCCCAAAATTAGGGTGCAATGTAGCGATGAAGTTATTCATGTGATGATTTTCAGTCCATCAGATCTTCATGCTTTAAGGCTTTATGAACATTTCTCCAATTTTCTCGCCACTTTCCTTTCTGATTTGTGTGAAATCCCTAGGATCATGCCACATTGCCTTTTTCATTTATGGTCATCGCTCGTCGCCGATCTACTTTATCTTCACTTGGCTCCATCAACGATGTAAACATCATGGCAATGATCCCTATCCCTTGGTTATATGGCTTGACCCTTGTTCACATTCATCCTTTTGTCACACATTGCTAATTCAAACCTTTCTCTTTAGACTCTATCTGCGACAGGAGATGTTGTGTCAGCACTAGACTTGGACACGTACAACCTGCATAAAAAAAACATCACAAAAGACATCGCTCGTATGATCATGTCATATTAGCGAGAGATAAAACCCTTTAGAGGACCTCCATCTCTCATTGCTAATTTAGAACCCAAGTTCTAAATCAAATCTGCGATGAGTGATGAAGTTATAACATATGGCCTTTGTTCATCGCTAATTCTCCTCATATATTTTGCAAGCAACTAGTGATGAGAAGATTTAAAACTTTTGTAATGTCCATCGTGTATTTTTGATGTGAGACTTTACATTCAAAATATATCTGCAACCAAGCGATATACAAGAAATCACATCACATCACTCATTGCTATTCCAAGTTTATCTTTTTTATAGCCATTCGCGATGAGCGATAAGAACATAAAGACAAAAGTATTGCTCATCACTATTACAATTTTGAAGGCTTAAAAGCCATTAGCAATGAGTGATATCAAAGGGAAAGCATCAGTTCATCGCTCATCGCTAATTCAAAGTGTGAATCAATGAATAAATCAATGATGAGTGATACAACTATGAAGGCCATCGGGACATAAGTGGGAACTTTCTAAGCACATGCTCATTAGTTGTTTTAAAAGAGGGGACTTCCCTAGTACAATATGAGAATAGTAGGCTGAAGACTTATGAATCATGCAATACAATGGATGTAGAAGTTAGGCAATTCAAACCTAGACATGAGAAAGGTCAGTCACATGATGATATTTTACGTGCGTGAAAAAATTCTTTGAGATCGACAACAAACAATACTAGTAAACGACAAAATAAAACACCAAGCAATTAAAACGAACAAAACCCTAAACCTCATATAAGAACCCGACAACAGATGTAACAAAGATTTTTAGGTAAAATTTCTTAGGGTTTTAACATGAGAAATCTAGAATTTTGCAAAATTTGAAAGTTCCATCAGAATGCAATGTGTGTCAACATTTGAGGAGCTCATATCCAAAGGGCTCAACATTGAGAGGGCCCTCATTGCAAAGGGAGAAATACAAATTTGTAAAGACAATAGACCATTATCTAGCTCCAGTGACAAACCTCGTATATGGTCGAAGAACTAGATCGTTACTAACGATGGTGTAGTTGATGTGAAAGTTGTGATAAATGCTCCAACAACAAAAAATACATGACAAGCAAACAATCACCAAAATATTAACAATACCAATCCCACAAGAGGGCCATCACCTAAGAAAAACAATTACCCACCATGACACAAGTATACACCCTTAGGGGAGCTCATTCAAATGATTCTACATTGGTTGTTTCAATCAAACCTAATCATGCTCCCAAATTTTAGACACTATGATGAACCTCAAGTCAAACCTTTGTGATATAAAGACGAAGATCATTGTGTTTCACCAAACTAAAGGACATAAGACATCAAATTGTATGAGACTAAAGAATGTTATCTAAGAACTTATCAATCAAAGTGAGGTGAGTATCAATCAACAACCTAGAAATAATAGTCCTAGGATATACAAGATGTCGATGCTTGATTATAAGAAAGGTAATAATGTTGGAAAGGGGAACATCTATAACCAAGTCAATTACACCTACAACAATGTTGGACCATGTGACCATCAAATATCTGTAATCATTATAAAAGGACCTACTGCTAAGTGTGGAGTCACCACACAAAGAGGGAATGTAACCATTTAGAGAGCCCCTTCACAACCTAGGACCCCATTAAGGTCACATCCCACAACTTACAGTCTCTTGGATCAACTTAAGAAAACCCCCGTTTAGATAAATTCATCTTAGAAATTTTGAAGATCTCTCCATCACATAAGGACATCCTAGAAAAGGCTCTTTCATCTTCTTTTGTACCCACTTATATTGATATTGAGCAATTCCAAGCTATGGTTGGACACATCACATCAACCCATCAACTCATAATTACTAAGAATGACCTCCCATTGTAATCATCTCATAATTGCACATTACACCTTGAGGTCTATGTCCATAAGAATAAAGTTAAAAGAGTCTTGGTAGATGAAGGTTTAGGCCTAAATATCTATGCCCTTAAATTGATAAAGAACTTGGGCTATTCTGAAGATATAATTGAAAAAGAAAAAGGTGTTACCATTTGAGCCTATGATTACAATGAACGAAGTTCAAAGGGAACAATCAAGATACCTATACAAGTAGGGCCATCTATTGTAGAGACCAAGTCCTAGATCTTGACTCACCTTATAACATCCTTCTAGGCCAACCATGGATTCATGCCATGCAAGCCGTAGCATCAACATATCACCAATGTATCAAATTTCCATATGATAACAAAGAGGTAACTATTCATGGTGATCCAAAGCCTTTTTACTATTACAAAAGTATGGAGGAGAAGTGTTACAAGGTACTACAAGTACCCAAGAATGAAGTTCCAATACCATCATCTTATGTTGAACTGTGCATGTTAGCATCCACGTCCGAATCTAAGTCATCAACATAGAAAAGTATCCTAGAGATCAAGGTGCTCATCAAGGACAATGGTTGTGGGGATTACAATTTGAAGGACTCTTTTGTTGTAGGAGAACTCCCACTTTCTCCTAGATATTATGGTAAACCTCAACACATTGACAAGGTGACTAAGACGATAAAAATAACATCAACCACCTTCACAAAGTGGGGAGATCTAAACAAAGAAGTCATAGATGAAGACACCATATCATAATGGATATATCAAGATGAAAAGGAAGAACCTCCTCTCCCCATGGATAACAATAACAAAGGGCTCTAGCTAATGAAAGGCATGGGATACATTAAATATGGAAAACTTGGTCTAAATCAGCATGACTTATGTGAACATATCATCCTTGATAAATGTCCAAAGAATCTTTTTCTTGGATACACCTCGAGCAAAGGTGCGACCCTTCTTGGAAAGGGTAGTTCAATTAAGGAAGTTGAACCTTCCTCTTGGTTAAGTACATCAAATACTGAAGACATCGACAACTTCCCTCTTGACATTGTAGGCCTATTTGAGGATACCTCTATTTTCATGATCACCACAACATCCTTTGCATCCTCTAGCCAAAACAACAAACTGAGACTTATTTATCCTCAACTCATCAATTGGGACCAACAAGGACTGCCAATTCTTGATTTATTTGAAAATGATGAGGCTATCTCCAAATTTATGGGGCTTTGAGACCACATACCATTTGAAGATCACAAATCAAGATTTAACATTGAGCTAGACACATAAGCATACTATGGTGATACGATTGAATCCCTCGACTCCAAGTGAAAACCACACTATGGCAGTTTTTATCACAAAAAAGTAAAAATAAAGGGTGCATCCGACGGTGAAAACCTCCTTGAGGTACCTAAGGATGAGGGATTCAATCTACTTAGTTATTGCGATAGGTCAGGAAAAATCAGTGATACTTGTAGAAGCATCAAAGCTAGTTAATGTAGGAATAGAAGAAGCACCATAGGTCACATTCATTAGTACAAAAACAACAATAAATGACTAAAAAAACTACTAAAAATTGGTCATGTGACCATTAGTAGTTTATTTCCAGTCATTTATAACGTGACCAAATTCATGACAACCATTTTTAGTCAGTTATTGGTTGTTTTGATCGATCAATTTGGTAGTATATTTAGTCATTAATTTAGTCATTTATTGTTGTTAACTGGTCATTTATTTAGTCATGGTAGTCATTTATTTAGTCATGGTTTCCACTTACTTAGTCATGGTAGTCATTATATAGTCATTGTAGTCATTTATTTAGTCATTGTAGTCATTTATTTAGTCATGTTAGTCATTCATTTTATTCATGGTGGTCATTTATTTAGTCATGGTTTAATCATTTGTTTGGGTGAATCAGTGATTCAAGTTACAAATCAAATCTAACTTAATTAATCCTCATAAATTTATGCATATAAACTTCAAGTATCATAGATATTCAAATGTTGAGAGAAACACCATGAAATGAAGACTAAAAAGCTTGAACAAATATGATTGATCAAACACAAACATATCACAAATCAAGAGGAGCTACAACACAATATTTATGAGTGGAAAAAAAACCACTATGAAAATTTACTTTATTAAGCCTCACTGGCAACTTGTCTCAATGACTGTTTTACAACATTTATTGAAGAATTCAAAAAGGAATAGAAATAAATAATCACTCTGTGTCAAACTTATATTGTGTTTGTGGTGGTTGATCACACAACCCATATTTGCAACTATTTTCAAATGCTGTCATAATTGGAAAACCATCAAATGTTGTCATAACTGGAAAATCGTCAAACACTATCGAATCCACGCCTGCAAAACATATATTGTTAGCATGCATCCTCCTTTTAACCTTCAAATAAAACCAATGGCAGTCTTTTATATAAAATAATTTCATACCTTTGAATCCTCCAACGGCCTTCATGGCCCTTCTCTTTTCTTTGTTGTCCTCCATACTGAATTTCAACACTATTTTTTGCTGGTCCAAATTATTCATTGTTCAATTAATTGAATGCACCATAGAATATCATTCAAAAAAACATAAGATACACAACAATCAAAGAAAAATTATTAATACCTTCATTTTTTAGTATACAACATGTCGAGTCTGATATCCTGAAACAAACACACTCATTAGAAATGAATGCTAATAATAAGTTCACTGGTTCTCTAGTATTTCATACACTTTCTAGGAAGAACCCATTTTCACTAGTGTTAATTAAAGTGAGAAAGTTTTGTGGAAATAAAGGAACCAATTTTTGCGAAGCATCCATGAAAATAAGGTTCCACTCCAATAGCCCTGAGGCTATAGGGAAGGCTACATCGGAAGGGGGGATCCCACTCATTGTTGTATCGTACCGCATCCCACTCCCTGTTGCTTCTTATCTCTATTCCTTGTTTCATCCCCAGTGACGGGGCTACAGAGGCTGGGTCTACATGATCGTGGAAAGAAGGAAGTGAGATTGGTAGTAGGTGGGCAGTGATGGTATTAGGCTATTCGTCATTTTTTGTTGCTTTCTCCCTTGCTATTGGTTTCAGCTCCTCCGAACTCTTCCTCACTGGTATTCACCTTTCGCTTCTGCAATTCGACGAGCTGCAACTTGAAAATAAGGTTTCCAAGATGGTTTTAGAGTATGTTTATTAAAATAAAATTATAGCCAAAGATCCGATAATGAGCACATTTAGGTTTTTACATTATGGTGTTTACCTTATGCCACCATTTTTTGTTGCTTTCCCAATCGCTACTAGTTTTGGCTCCTCCAAACTAGTTGTGTCCCTTCCCCTGCTTCACCATAGCCGCCGAGCTATTTTTCTTTCACATTTTTTTAGGTCACGTCTTCAAAATAAGACTCCTTTGCCTACTTTTTTTTCAAAAGCCTAAGTTGTTTTAACAATCTCCTTTGCTCCCTTTTATCCATTTGAATTTGATTTCAAATGCATTTGATTTTCATTGCTAATTAAGAAGATTTCAAAATTAAATCTCCCGCTATTATAATATAACATTATATTATTATATTATAATAAAAATATTATATTATATTATTATGTAATATAAATATTATATATTATTATGTAATATAAATATTATATTATATTATATTATAATATTATATAATATAATATATAATAATAATATTAAATATATTATAATATTATATTATTATATAATATTAGTATCTAATATTATATAATAATAGAATATAATATTTATATTATATAATAAGATAATATAATATTTATATTATATAATAATATAATATAATATTTATATTATATAATAAGATAATATAATATTTATATTATATAATAATATATAAATATATTATATAATAATATATAAATATATTATATTATAATATATAAAATTATATAATATAATATTATAATATATATCATTATATAATATAATATTATAATATATATATATATATATATATAATTATTATTATTTTTTTAAAAGGGGTAAAAACTTTATTGATAATCAGAAAAGAGCATTACAACAAAGCAAAGGGCCTAAACACTAGGAAAGCAAAAATACAATAAAGCAAAGCAAGAGCCAACATCATCCATCACCAATCCCATCACCATCCTCCGCAATAATCTTGTTTAACTCTTGGCGAAGATCCTGGGAAATCTGATCCCACCCCTCAATCCTCCAGCCATCAAGATGCGCCGAAGCCCATTTTGCCAAGCAATCCGTTGCTTTATTCCACTCCCTCGGAATATGGACAAAAGAAACCTCCTCCATCAAGGAGCTAATTTGCAGAATCTATTGCACCATCCTAGCTAACTGCCAACTGACATCAGCCACCTTCCGATCTTTAAGCAAATTAACCAAGACCTGTGAGTCAGACTCAGATAACTTTTCTCCATCCCAAAGCATAAGCCCATTCAAGGGCAGAGAATATCGCCAGACCTTCCATAAGGTTAATGGTCTTCGTCCCCTCATAAGAAGAGAAGAAAAAGACCACTGAGCCTGTGGGATCTCTACCAACTCCACCAATTCCAGCAGGCCCAGGATTGCCTTTTGAGGAACCATCAGTATTAATCTTCAAAATTCCAGCAGGAGGGGGAAACCATTTACCCACTCTCATAACTTTCATTTTTGCTTGCCTTCCCTTTCAGACATAAGCTGACGCCAAAGACAACTCCTGAAGCCCCAATCTCTCCATCTTCTTAGCATCCTCTTTCTCCAAGGGAAAACCTACCTCACACTTTTCTTCCACAGTCTCCCGAACCATACCCATAATTCTCTGCCAAACTTGTTGAATAATCAACTTTTCCCCTTGGAAGATTCTATGATTCTACTCCAGCCAAATCTGCCAGAGAAGGAATGTAGGCCCCACATACCACACATCTTGTAAGAAAGATGCGGTAGTAGGAGGTCTGCTTAGACTGCGACAGAAATCCACCAGAGAGGAAGCATGAACACATAGAACTCTCCAAACTTCCCACCATAAGTGCCATAGCCTTAGAGCAAAGGGGCAATGAAAAAAACAAGTGAGCAGAATCCTCCTCTCCATCCCCACACAACACACACATGGATGGTCCCTGAAATCCCCTCTTCTGAATATTATCCCAGGTCAAACACTTATTCCAGGCCAAAGTCCAAATGAAGCAATTACACTTTGGCCAAGAGAGGTTGTTCCAAACACTCTTCCACCATTGAACCTCCACCCCATCCAGCTTTTGAGATAACAACACCTGATAACCAGAGGAAATAGTATAAACACCCTTAGGGTTGGGAGACCAAGATAAAACATCTCCATCCAGAAGGGCACTACAAGTCTTGCTAGAGAGGACGCTTTGAAATTCCGCACATTCCTCCTCCATACCAACCACAGACCACTCCTCTGGATTCTTCCATCTAGCCCTCATTAACTGACCTTGAGAAGAAACAAACTTAAAGTCTCTCACCTTGTCCCGACCGGCCTCGATGAATCTTTGACAAAGGGGCAAAAGATTAGGAAACTGGGAAACAATGGGAGGAAAACCATCCCAAGCATCCAACCAAAATTGAGCCTCAAACCCACTTTTGCAGATCCAAAATAAGCCATCCTTAACTAGAGCAGCCCCCTTCTTAAGCGTACCCCAAATAACCGATCCTTTCCCCACTAAGGGATAGCGAGGAATATCCATCTGAGGGATCCCCAAAAAATATTTATGAAGTAAAATCTTGGCCCAGGTTTGATCTTGCTCCACACACCACCTCCAGTATAGTTTGGCAGCAAGCGCCACCTTAGACAAAGATGACTACCTTAATCCAAGACCTCCATATTGCCTCGGACTACAAACAAGCTCCCATCTAACCAAGCTCCATTTGGATGACGATAAATTACCTGCCCATAAAAATTGTCTAGATAAAGCATCAAGTTCTTGAAGAAAACCAACTAGGGCCACCTGGAGCATGCATCTATAAATGGGAAGAGCTTGAACCACAGATTTGATCAATTGAACACGACCAGCAAAGGATAACCGTCTATGGGTCCAATGGTTAACCTTCATCCGAAACTTTTCCAGAATATTCTGCCATGAATCCCTAGGAATCCTTTTGTTAGAAATAGGAATTCCAAGATAGATCAAAGGGAGGGATCCAGTCTGAAACCTTAAAATATTGGCAATCCTCCTTTGAATCGGACCAGGAGTGTTGAAGAAGAAGATGGAGGACTTACCTTCATTAATCATTTGACCTGAGGTGGTCAGATAAACATCCAACACCGCACGCAAGTTTGTAGCCTCCCTGATTGTAGCCATACCCATCAAAGCAATATCATCCACAAACTATAAATGAGACTGTGGGGGAATATTACCACCCCAATTCCATCCCTGAATGAGACCCCTCTCCACATTCCTTCTCAACAACTGACCCAAACCTTCAACAAAGAGTAGAAACAAATACAGAGATAATGGATCACCTTGACGCAATCCCCAAGAGGCTCCAAAAAGCTCTGAGGGTTCACCATTAATTAAAACAGAGAAGGAAATAGAAGTCACACAACTCTTGACCCACTGAATCCAATCATCCCCAAACCCAAAAGCACCAAGGATCTTCCAGAGGAAGGACCATCGAACTCTGTCATAAGCCTTTGCCATGTCCAACTTGATGAACATAGCCTTATCATTGGAGTTAGCCATAGAATGAATGGACTCTGTAGCAATAACCACCCCATCCAGAATTTGCCTGCCCGCAACAAAACCACTCTGCTCTTCGGAAATTAACACTCTAAGGCAAGTTTTCAGCCTATCCGCAATTACTTTAGAAATGATTTTGTAAATCACATTACAAAGAGAGATGGGTCTAAATTGGCTTAACTTGTTTGCTCCATCAGATTTGGGGATGAGAGCAAGGAAGGTGGAATTCAAAGCCCGTAACATCTACTTATTCGTCTGAGATTCCTGGACAACAGCCAATAAGTCAAGCTTAATAATATCCCATAATTCTTGAAAGAACTCCACCGGAAAGCCATCAGGGCCAGGAGCTTTCCCTTTCTTCATTTGGAACACCGTTCTCTCAAGCTCTTCGATTGAAATATCCCCCATGAGACATTCATTCATCTCCATAGTAACCAGAGAAGGGATACAAAATAAAACTTGAGCCTCCTCCTCGGAAACCCCCTGCGAGTCCTCCATAAATAGGGTAGCAAAGTACTGCATGGCTTCACATGAAATATCCTTGAAAGAGGATAGATGCTCACCAGTGTCATTCACCAAAATAGAAATTAAATTCCCATGTCGCTTGGCTTTGACCGAATTGAAGAAGAAGGCCATATTTTTATCTCCCTCCTGAAGCCATTCAACCCTTGCCTTCTGTTTCCAATATATTTCCTCCTGCAGTTCACACTCCTCCAGCACTTTCCATGCCCTGGCCTCCTCTTGAAGTAAACCAGCAGTCACACCTTCCTCCTTGATCACTCTTGTAATGCTATCCAACTCCACCTGAGCAGCAGCCTTAGCATGGAAAATGTTCCCAAAGCACTGTCGATTCCAACGCTTAAGCTGATATTTAACAAATTGAAGAAGCTTAGCAAAAGTGAACATTGACGTACCATAAGCGGGTCTACCCTCTCTCCACCATTTAGCCACATAGTCATGCAGAGAGGGTTCACGCAGCCACATAATCTAGAACTTAAAAGGGGATGACCAAGGCACACGAACTAAAGAAACTACAAGCTTGATAGGCCAAAGGTCTGACCCCCTCCAATCCAAAATTTCAGAGCTAGAAGACCATAATCCACCAACCTAGAAGCAAGAAACCAAGAACCGGTCAAGTCTTTCAGAGATGCAATTATCCCCAATCCTTCGATTGTTCTAGGTGAATAAACCATTATTAGGCTTGACATCAACAAGATTCAAAGCAGAGATATTATCCTGAAGAAGCATCGCAGAAGGCTCCAACTTAGCAATACCCCCCGCTTTTCAGCTAGCTCAAAAATAGCATTAAAGTCCCCAGCCATAATCCAGGGATGAAAAGGCACCATGCTCCGGACAAATCTAATATGAGACCATAGAATTTGCTTACCTTGAAACTCGATAGGTGCATAGATATTAGAGAGGAGGATAAACTCCCCAGTCTCAAAGCAGGAAGCGATCGTCGAGATAGAATACTTGCTGGCCATCCACCAGATAGGGCGGATCCTCCGAGGATTCCAAAGGCAAGCCACTCCACCCGCAAACCCTTGAGCACCAACACACTAACATTCGCCACTGCCCCACAACTTAGGGGATAAACCAAGCATGCATTCCACAGATAACTTAGTCTCCTGCAGGAACAAAACATCAGGAGATTGACTTCTAACCAACTCACGAACAACCTTTTGTCTAGGGCCGCTGTTTAGGCCCCTTAGATTCCATGAAAGGACAATCATTTCATAGAGCTCGAGAAGTGTGAATCCAAAGTCTTAACCGACCTTGACTCCACCATAGTTTCCCCAGCTAACTTAATCTTTTCCATATCCTTCTTCCTGCCAAGCTTTGAGGATTTCTCCCCCAACCCTTTTTTGATATCCTTTTGATGAAGACCCAAAGGAGAAGGAGAAGACCTGTTATTCCTCACTACATCTGCTCCTGTATGCAAAGCCACAATAGGACCATCTCCCCCATCCTTCTTCATTTCCATAGTAGGATCTGACTCCACCTGGACAACCATTTGAAGATCATTCACCATTTGCACAACTCCAGTAACTTATGCATCCTGAGTATCCCCAAACAGAGAACCCTCTTGCCTAGAACACACAATTCCTTGATCCAAATTCACCAAACCCGGGTTCACTTCTTGCTGATCCAGATCATCCAAAACCTCAAATCTGTTAAAAGAGTCTTCATCTTGTCTTTCCTTCAAGGTCCTCTTTTGGCCTCGGTTTCTGTTACGATTCTTTACAGGAGCGAAGCCATCAGAACCATCACCATCCCCAGGAATGGGGTTCTTTCCCTTATCCTCCCTAGGTGGGTTGCGGGGAGGCTGAGAAATTGGAGGCTCTACAGGCCTAGCCCTTGGACATCTTCATTGCAAGTGACCATATTCATGGCATAAACGACATCGGAAAGGAAGAGTTTCATAGTCCAATGACTGTACCCAAGAGTAAGGACCCACATACATATCCAAAGAATCTGGTAATGGTTTACTAAGATCAATTTCCACACAAATACGAGCAAAAGTGATTACCTTTTTAAACTGAGTCTGCAGCGAGGAACCAATCGACTTCCCAAGCATCAACCCCAACAGATGCAAAACATCATCCCTCCAGCATTCCATAGGAAACCGTGGAAGCCGAACCCACACCAGGACAATAGTTGGAAGCTCCTCAACAGGGTTAAAACCAGCATGCCACGGTTTAAGAAACAGACCAACCTGATTATAGAAATAAGGGCCTCCTTTGAAGACCTTATTTCGATCCGCCATGCAATCAAAGGTAACCATGAAATAATTATTTTCCAGAATCATTATATCCATCTCACCCTCCGACATCCAAGTCTGTCGGGCCCAGGACTCCAGAAATTACATCGATATCCTCATACCCAAAAACTTACAGTAAAAAGAGTGCCTTGAGTAATATTCAATATCCTCCGCAACCATTTCCAAGGGAATAACCAGTTTTGGTCTCTCCTTGCAACGTTCCAAGCGACCATTGATTTTCGTGATCTGAGCTCCACTAGACGAGCCCACTCCATCTATCCCTGATTCTGGCACGAACAAATTATTATTGAAGACTTTTGAAGCGTGCTGAGGAGACTTCACACCAAGTGCTGAACGAAAGTCCATTAAAGGGTTAGCACCCGAGGTCTCCCCAGGAGACATAATACCCAACTTGTATCGGGCATGCAAAGCCCCCGAGAAATAAAATCCGAAATAAGGGTTTCAAAGCCCCACCCAAAGCTCACCATGATCCGATGGCAAAAGAACAAGAGTCATCACTGAAAGGAGACCTCACACAAACCAGGCACCAAAGGCCCGCTCCACACTGCACACTCGTGGCTCCCAACGACACCACACACGCTGGTCGGTGCCAAAGAACTACCCACACACAAGAAAAAATGGAAGGAATCCATCATAGTAGCCACACGCAACACCTCACCCCCAAACGCAGACAACCCCCCCCTTCCAAGTGCAGATTCAACCAAGAATAGGAAGCGAGCTAGGGCACGAATGCCCTAGCTCGACAAACTGCAGATGAACGCCATTTCCCCCGAAAACAAGTGGTTTTCATGTGAGAGTAAAAAGTCTATATAATATTATATTATAATATATATAATATTATATTATAATATATATATATATATATATATATAATATTATATTATAATATATATCATTATATAATATAATATTATAATATATATTATTATATAATATAATATTATACTATATATCATTATATAATATACTATTATACTATATATCATTATATAATATAATATTATAACATATATCATTATATAATATAATATTATAATATATATCATTATATAATATAATATTATAATATATATCATTATATAATATAATATTATAATATATATCATTATATAATATAATATTATAATATATATCATTATATAATATAATATTATAATATATATCATTATATAATATTATATTATAATATAATATTATATAATATATATATATATATTATATAATATAATATTATATAATATTATATAATAATATAATATTACATAATAATATATATTATTATTATTATATTATAATACAATCCACTCCCTCAACTCAATTTTTTTTTTAATTATCCACTTTAATATCATATTGTCTAATTTTTATTTGTGTGACTAGTCATTTTTTACCCGACGATCAAATTAGTCATTTATTTAGTCATTTATAGTTGTGTTGCAAAAAATGAATAGAATTTAGTCATCTTTAGTTGTTGTGACTAAAAGTGTTAGTCACGTAGTCATTTATTTGCCAAATTCTACTAGTGATACTATGCCTCTTCCCTAGATGATGAGGAACATAACAACTTGGAAACTTTCCTTATAGAGTAAAAATTCAACTTTACTCGGTCCTATGCAGACATGCCAAGATTAGACACATCATCAGTTGTCCATCATCTCAAGTGCATCATTGAGTAAAGCTAGTGAAATAGAAGTTACAAAAAATGCATCTGCAAATCACATTGTTGGTAAAGGTGGAGTTACTAAAGCTTCTTGATGTAGGGTTCATATGGCCAATTGATTATCCTGAGTGGGTTTCCAACCTGGTAACCGTCTCCAAACCCACTAGGACATTAGGATATGCATAAACTATAGAAATTTGAATAAGGCATGTCCCAAGGATGACTTCCCACTTCCCAACATAGATATCATTGTGGATTTTTGATAGTTGGCCATGAAATTATTTCCCTCATGGATGGATTCTTGGGGTATAACCAAATAATGATAGCCAAGGATGATCAACATAAGACAACGTTCACATGCCCGTGGGGAACCTACTATTGGAATGTAATGTCATTTGGTCTCAAGAACGTTGGAGCGACCTATCAAAGAGTGGTGACATCAATATTTCATGATATGATCCATAAGACCTTAGAGGACTATGTGGATGACATCCTAGATAAACCAATAACAAGGAACATATAGAAGTGCTAGTAAATTTTTTTGATAGACTTGAGAAGTATCAGGTAAGGTTGAACCCTAAGAAGTGCATCTTTGGAGTCACTTTAGGTAAAATTTTGGGATACACTGTGTCACGAAGGGGAATCAAAGTGGACCTCGCCAAATTCAAGGGACTCTCTTAGCTCAACATGTTGAAACATGAAAAGAGGGCCATATACTATATCAATAGAACACTGGTAGGATATGAACTTAATTATACATCCATTGAAAAGGATTATCTAGCAGTCGTGTTTACTTCCCAAAAGTTGAGACACTACATGCTCTCTCATTAGGTCAAGCTAATCTCTAAGGTTGATCCACTTAAATACTTGTTGTTAAAAGCCACTCTCATTGGTCGTATGGAAAAGTGGGCAATGATCCTTACCATTCATTTGATATAGATTATGTTGATTTGAAAGCTATCAAAGGGAAAGTCATTATATACAAACTAGAAAAATTCCTAATTTACATGGAAAATCCTTTGGTATTAGAGTTTCCTAATGAATTAAAGTTCACCCTTAGCTTTATCGATTAGTGGAAATTGTATTTTGATGGTTCCTACACATAGCATGGGTTAGGAGTAGGCATTTTATTCATCACCTCACAAGGTGATTGCATCCCCAATTCATATAGGCTAGCATTTCCATGTATGAATAGCATAGCTGAGTATGAGGCCCTCATCACAAGGTTAATAATTGTATTCCAATGGTAGATCCAAGAACTCAAAGTCTATGGAGATTCCTAGCTAATCGTGAACTAGGTTAACAATGATTACCAAACTAAAGATAAATTGATGCCCTATAAGAAGATGGTTGATAGCTTCAATGTTTATTTCATTGATATCACATTTGAGAAAATAAGCAAGATCAACAACCAAGAAATGGATGCTATGGACACCATTAGATCTTTGATAGATATGCCACACAATAGCTTGAAAGGCCAATTTCTCATCGAGTAGCTTCTCGTACCAGATTTTGATGTACCTGTTGCCCAATTTTTCACCTATGGGCTCAATTAGGCAGGACAAATTATGTTTCAGGTGTTCATGAAGGTCAATGGGAACATTCACAACAAGGGATAAATCATACATCTGATGCTAAGTCACAAGGAGGTCTATTGGAAGGCATCCTTCATTCATATTTGGCATAAAACTCCTGAGGAAGAAAGTCGCAGAGACCAGTTAAGTGTCTTGCCGACTAGTAGTGTGTTATACCCGTTTGAAATCTTCATGGTCACCAAGACATCTCAGTCGCTATGAAATTTTATATCTCCCTCTGCATGGGAAATGGTCTCGGCGAAAGTTGGTGCCCTCGCTGTGATGTCTCTTCGACTGCATAAAGTCTCGGCAAAAGAAAGGAGCTTGATATAAGGTCTTGCCGAGAGAATAGTGTCTCACCGATAGAGAGGTGGCTGCGGTAAGACTCATCACCGAGAGTTTGCATTCGACAAAAGGTCTTGTCAACCCGCGGAAGTCTTGCCAAAGTGAAAAAGAGTCCTAGTGAAAGAGTGAAGTTCAATAAAAGGTCTTGCTCGCTGAGAAGTCTTGCTGACCCGATAGGGTCTTTCCAAGATGAAATGAGTTTGCCATGATGTCTAGCCGAAAACGATTGTCTTGCCAATGCTTTTTTGAAATATCGATATAACTTTTGCACTCGATGAGAAGTCTTGCTGACAGTTGAGAGCTATGCCAATAACTACAGAGGGGCATAATCGCATTGGTGAGACACGTCTAGTGTCTCATCGACATGCGATTCTAATGAAGCAACCTTTGACGGTCTGGGAATCTACGTGACATGAGTTCAACCAATCAGAGTGAGCTACAGGTGAACCGTTGGCAGATTGACCAGTGCCAGGAGGATCAACAAAGCATAAATGAAGTGGATCCACTTCTCTTTAGTGGATGATCAGGACATGCAAATTCAATTCAAGGGGTGCCTGATGCTGCTTCTCAAAGAAAATCAACTTGAAGAAAGATCCGAAACAAGAGGAGAGTAGAGAAACTGTGAGTCACAGTGACAGCTGGGATGTCGACTGGTAAAGGAGATTCAAGAGTGGACAACGAGGATACACATTGAACGCAACATTAACTTCATTCGAAAGATCTGAAGGCTTCCCCTGAGGGCAATCTGGCACCGACATGGACATAGAAACACAACTTTAGCTTCATTCAAAAGATCTAAGGGGTAGATCTTTATGAACATATATTTTTGTAAGCCCAGAGGGGCCGATATCTTTTTGTATATATGGCATTTTTGACTCTTTGTAAAGGAGTTCGAATTATGCATTCTGGAGAGTTAATGATTTTTCTCAAATCCTTTCTCAGCTGATGTATGCTTTGTAACTCATCTAGAATTTTGAATATAAAATACAGAGATTACCTTGGAAACTAGTGTTAGTGTTCATGCTACTTTCATTTTCTTCTAGATTATGTGATTCTTGAATTGTGTTTTCTCAATCTGCATTTGAACTTTAAAGTTGTGAAATTCATCTTTCCTTCTTAAAGTGTATATGCAGATTAAGCCTTTCAAGAATGATGCATAAGTTCACGAAGTTCATGTTGATTAAATAAAGTAGCTATCATTAGTTTTCTAGTGTATGTTCATCTATTTTATTTCATAATTCCTATCAGTTTGGTGCATCACCATAGGAGTATTTTTTCAATTTTATGTTCCTTCTCCCTTTACCTCACAAAGATTAGTAATTAAGTGATATCACCATAGGAAGTCGGCCTTCTCCGGAGGTTGACCTCTTTTTATAAGTGACCCACAGCTTTAGAGGTCTTCCCATGTTACACTGGATTGTTGAGTTTATATTCTATAGGGTGCAAATCCAGGAGATAACAGTACCCAAATCAGAGTTTTTGTGAAATTGTTTGTCTTGGTTCCTCATGGTGTCATGATATTTTCACTTATCTCCATAATGGTATCCTCCCATTTGACCTTACCCCAAACCTATGAAAAACCTTTATCCGAAGAGCCTCCTAATTTTCCCTTTTAGGTAATACCCTTTATCGGAGAAGTCTCGAAGGAACATTATTACGATGTCTTAACTAAGAGGAAGTTTAAAATACCTTGAAAGAGGGGCATGAAGGAATTTGTGGGTCACACTTGAGTGGCATAACCTTGGCCAAGAAGTTGTTGAGAACAAGATACTATTGACCCACTATGGAGCAAGAAGCCAATCAGTTTATGAAGAAATGTTTGCAGTGTCAACAACATGGGGACCTCATCCATGCACTAGCTTAGAAGCTCAGGCTCATCACCAAACCTTGGCCTTTTCATATTAGGGACTCAACCTCATAGATAAAATCACCCCTACCTCTTCAAATGGTCATAATTTTATAATCACAACCAAGAAATATCTTACCAAATGGGTCGAAGCCATACCAATGACCATAACGAGAAAGAAAATATCCAAGTTTATCCTAAATTATCTCATCTATCACTATGGTGTTCCATAAGTCATTATCACAGACAATAAACCACCTTATAAAAACTAGGACGTTCATGAGCTATGTCGTCAATTCAATATCCAACATCACTTTTCCACCCCTTATTACCCCTAAGGAAATGGTCAAGCTGAGGCTTCTAACAAAACCATCATCAAAATCTTAAGAAGACAATCAATGAAGCTGGTTGGGATTGACACCTACTGCTAGGGTTCAGGTGGATTGGATCAATAAACAAATTAACATTTATATGCAAATTAAATAACAATGAAGAATAACACAAAAGAGATCAACACAAAAATTTAACGTGGTTCACCCAATATGGGCTACATCCACAAAAACTCAATCACCCAATGATTTTATTATCTAGTACAAAATAGATTACAATCTCACGAACACACTACCACAACATACATCCCAACCGCTTATAATAAACTTTTTGGAACCTTCTAGAATTAGGATTTGACAAGATCATTTTTCATTTGACATGTTAACAGGAAAACCTTGACGTGTCAGTAGGAAAAACTTGACATGTCAGCAGGAAAACCTTGATAAGTTAACATGATTTTTTTTTCAGGGGTTGCACCCTTAAACCCCTACTATCGAGGGCTGCCACCCCTAAACCCCCACTCAAGGCTTGACCTGGCCCCAAACCCCAATGAGGATACATTATGAGTATATAGTATTTGCATGAGCAGTCACCACATACCAACACCTATAACTAAATCCCACCCTTTGGGATTATTGAACTAGCATCCACACGCCTATAGGTGCTACACCTTATTCCTTGGTCTATGGAATCAAAGCCATCTTACCTATTGAGGTTGAGCTCCCATCACTAATGGTTTCCTAGTAACATCTCATCATAGATGAAGAATACAAAGTATCCAAGCTGAATGAACTAGAACTGTTAGATGAACATCGCCTCAAAGAACTTAATCACTTATAAGCCTATTAGAATAGACTTAGAAAAAGTTATAACAAAAAGATCAAAGGTCGGTGCTTCTAGGTAGGGGATCTTGTCCTAAAAGAAAATCAAAAGAATATGCCAGACAAGAAAACAAGAGAAAAATTGAGGTGAATTTGTTAAGAACTTTCATTATCACAACAAGCTATGGTTCAATAGCTTATCAATTAGTCACACCTAAAGGATAACCCTTGGAGGAACCCATAAACAACATGCATCTCAAAAAATTTTATGCCTAGCCCATGAGGGGTATTATAAAATCTAAAAATCCAAAAACATTAGAAAAGTTAAAAAAAAGAAAAGAAGAAAAAGGATCAAAATAGTAAAGGGAAAAAAATTGTCCTCTAGCGAAAACCACTTTGGTGGTGCTTTAGGCAAGTACCTTGGTGAAAACCTAGCAAACAAGTTCCTTGCATAAATAAGCACCATATCCCATTTATCATAGGCCATTTTGCTTGTCCTCCCTCATAATAAAATCATCCATTCACCCATCCCATAAACCACATTTATCTCCCATATATTAATCTTCTCATTTCTCCTCCATTTGCGTTTGTATCATAGCTTGGTATTCAATGAGTATCCATCCCCATTAATACTACTTGTCATTATCTTAAGGTCGGTTTTTCCTACCTATATTAAAGTAGTCTATCGCATCAGATTGGGGGCATATTCCTATACCTGATTCCTTGGATCGGGTTCTTGTATATTCCCTTAAGGTTATTCTTAAAAATCCAAAAACATTCAAAACATCTCAAAGTACAAAAAAAATCATAACACGTCCAAAAACCAAAAACATTTGAAACATTTCAAAATCCAAAAACATCCAAATCAAGTTAAAACTCCATTAAAAGGTCAAAAACATCAGAAAAATAAAAAAATTATTAGGTCCAATAGTCAAACTACGTTGCCTCTACACGTGCACGTATGCAAGGCCATCATCGATGAGCCCTCGAGGCCTAGGTTAGTCCTTAGGAGTTCGTTCTAATAAACCATATTGTCAGGGTTAGTCGAACTATGTTGGCACGTGTACATAGGAAAGACCATCTCTGATGAACCCTCAAGGCATAGGTCCTTTTCCCCCTTAGGTCCCATTCTTTTGGTCTAAACTTAAAAATAAAAACATTTAGAAAACTTTGAAAAATATAAAACAGTCTCAAAATATCTTCATAAAACTCAAAACATTCAAATACCTTCAAAATACCAAAAACAACCTCAAATATCTTCATAAAACTCAAAACATTCAAATAACTGCAAAATACCAAAAACAACCTCAAAACATTTCAAAAATCCAAAAACATTGAATTATTCCAAAAAAAATCACCCATCCCATCTCACTTTCACTCATGATAAACTTTCACACATAATAAATTGATCATCGCTACCAACCTTTGGCAATACAAATGGAAACAAATATAGAAAATCAATGAAACACAAAACTACTAAACACAAAATCTTAAGTCTCGATCATGGTTAAACATGTTGATTAACATTTATATAAACAACCTATCAAATAGTTAGAATTAATCAACATCTAATAACATGTCCTATAGAAACATCTTTCATACAATGGGTATCATAATTGGAAATCACCCTAAAACACATCCTTTGGAAAGATATATGAATTACATTGACTATTTGATTCATTTGATATTTTCTTATGGTTTATCTTATTGGTCCATTTTGATGATCGCTTGATGATTTCTACAAAACAATTTAGAGCGAAAGGAATGGGGCATTGGTCATTACTTTCATTTTTTGTGCTTGTTGGATATTCTTGTTATACAACCTTGGAAAATACTTGCCTTGTGTGTACAGGGATAGTGTCAAGTAAAATAATGGCTAGGACATATCAGGTTCTTCATACCTCTTGTGTATTATTCTCCTTACTTTGATGGCTTCATTCTTTCACACAATCAAACAAGGTTTCTGTATGTCAAGTATGAACAAGGATACTCCTATTTGTTTGTAGAGATGAACAAGGTTTCCATATGTTAGGTATGAACAAGGATAATCCATGCATTAGATACAACGTTATCCTAGTTTTCAATACCTTGGTTCATCATGTCTATTTTCTATATCAGAAATAAGGATTACTATGATGAAATTAAGCCCAATTCGAAGAGAAAAAGTGATATCATCTATCCTATCTCATCACATATCCAATAAAATCTTGAATAATCATAGGTTTGTTGGAATACTAAATCAATCTCAATAATAAAGGCTAATCAATATCCATCTCATTCTTCTACTTCTATCCATGCTAACATTTCCATCTTAGTATCATGACATACAATAAAAATAATATAATTGCATCCATCTTGCATCCACAAACTGCGAACATACATCTCATGGCATACATCCTGTATAATCATCACATATCATGTGAACAAATAAAAAAATGAAATCATCCATAACATTGCATTACATATATCCTGCATATATGAATCATTGCACATACATGTACACATGCATCCACATCATATCATGAGCATAACAAAGGCAATAATCATCATTCATCATATAAACATGTCATAACATCTCATAAAAATTTGCATCCATACATAACACATCCATAATGCATCCATAAGCATACATACATCACATAAGATCATAAGCATGAAATAAGATAACATCATAATATAAATGCTACATCATAAATCGCTTATCTCATATATCAAAAAATGAATATTGTGGTACATATCAAAGTGTGTGATATATCTCAAAATATACATGAGGCTATCAAAAATAGCCAATGAATGAATATACATCATGAATCATGTCTATATCATCTATATGGATACAAAAAAATGTCTATATAAATAAGGAGGCTATCTAGAGCTCCCCTAGTCATCCTGACCAGGTGTGGGTTGGCATGGCGAAGACATCTGTCTTTGCTAGTCTTCTGAGTGTTCACCCAACAGACCTTCTCCTTGTGATTATCTTACTGATGGAGCCCTTACTAATTTTCTCAGAGCCAAAGCACTCCTTTATGAAAAATTAAGCCATCGCCTGTGGGGAGGAACTTGCATATAGTACATGATCCTATAATAGGATGCCTCCTCAATGGCCTATCCATAAAGAGAAGCTGACACCATCTGACCCTACATTTGGGAGGCAACCTCGAGCTACTATCTGTGTGTAGTCTCATGTGCAAGTTGCAACTCTATCTACTTTCTTTAGGTCCTCTCCTAAACCATCTCTTGCCAAGTGGTATCCCACTCCTATATAAAGGTGTCTCAATCCTATCGAGTAGTGTCTCTCTCCTAAATATAGGTTTCTCTCTCCTAACAGGCCTGGTCCCACTTAGTATTCCTCTAATCTCTCTTGCCTAACTGCCTACAACTGTAGATCTAGATCTCCGTGAAGAATTGCTACCACATGCTACTATGGCATGTGTGGTGGTGGACCTGGTGATGGACCTAGTGGTGGCCCCTGTGGCACCTAAACTTCTACCTACCCCACCTATCCCAGAATCTAAATGTAACCTTTTCCACCTCTGCCTGCTCTACTTGTAACACCCTTTCTTGTAACATCCCTGCCTCATGTGTTTGACCCTATTGGATCTATGAGTATAATAGGTCTATGATGAGTGAACCACACATCATATCCTTGGGTAGTACCAGGATCATTGGGTCCACCTACATAAATCATGGAATTGATACTATCTGAGTGAAGTCATCAATAACAGTCTGTGGGACTATCTATTGCCCCCACTTGGTGATCTCTCTGTATGTTCGTGTATAGACAACCTTGTAGCCATTTGCTAGAGCATCATGTTGCTCCCAAATTGGTGAGCAATCCAGTCAGGTAGATATCTCTCAATGATGTGAATAGACTGACCCATAGGCCATTGGGTCTATCTCTAGTATCCCAAGTGAATAACATCATCATCCCAAGCCTGTGCTTATAACCACGACCTCCATATGAATTGAGTCTTATCATCGATGACTCGCTGCCAGTATTCTATGTCTACTACCCCTATGTAGTGGATGATGGTCATGCCATCATATCAATAGACTATCAGGTCCTCCTCATCTATAGCTTGGAATGCTACAACTGGTCTAAGCACTGCTATGTCCTCCCATGCCCATATGTGAAGAAAAGTGACCCCTGCAGATATGTTGGCTCCATATCTATATACAACCTGGTGCATATCATGATATAAGGTAACTAGAATGCAAGAACCCTAGGAGTAAACCCAGATGTCCTCCTTAATCCTTTGAAGCACCACACCCCATCCTGGGCTAAATAATCATGACCTCTTGTCTGGAACTAGGACTCCCATGATGAGCCCTGCAATAACCAAGACGAGATTGTTGGATCAACCAATGAACCATCGCAAGTCAATCTGACCCCCCTCCAGTTGAAGATCCTCAACTCCTAGCAGGTCAAACATGGCATCAAACCTGAGTTCTACATCATAAATGATCCTGTCACCATGGATCGATACTCTCAAGATCCTCCAAACATCCTCCAAGGTCACTGTTGCCTCACTTATCAGAAGGTGGAATGAAGAGTTCTTTGAGTGCCAACGCTCCATTAATGCAATCATCGGAGCTAGATGTGTCTGGATCTCTAGCATGAAGGAAATATGGTATAATCCAACTGCTCCTAGGATCATGACATCAAACTCGCTTAATCTGGTGAACCTCTCTAGAATTTGTGGTCTCCTCTCTAGTGAAAGTAGAGGATGGAAAACCACCTACACACATAACATGCACAATGTCAATTTGCTATTTTTTTAAAACTTGTCAAAATCGCTAAAATATAAAAGTGAGCCTTTATTACAAAGGCATCACACTGTTGGCTTGGAAAACACGTCGCTATCCTGCAAAGGTGTTGCCATAATGTAAAAGTGCTGCTATGAAAACATGTGTCTCTAAAGTCATGCAAACACATTGCTATATTTTATGCAAATGTGTTAGTGAAAAGAAAAAGCGTTGAAGAATTTTCAAACTCTCATGCATATGCATAAATCGATGCCTAATGCAAAGGTGTCACCATATTTTGCAAAGGCGTCTTGTCGAGTGTCAACAACATTTCCCTAATAATGACACATTTGTTTGACCTAATCTACCCTACATTTAACTACCTAGAAATAGATGCAAGAGAAGTTTTTTGGGGTACATATCGATGGTACTACATCAACCGGCCGTTGGAACTCGAAGACTTGATCTGCGTGGTGTGTGGGTAGTACTCTACATGCCATAATGTCAGGTGTTCTTGAGGAACTCTACACGAAATCACAAGATCTCTTTGGGTTCTCAAAAGTAAAGTGTGCAAATGAGTTGGAAATTGACCTAATCTCATATACGCATTGCCAAACTTAGGGTTTTAGCCTTGTATCTCCATTTTCTCACTTCGTACCTTGCCATGGTTGCTTCATCAGGGTCCTAGGACTTATTTCTCATCCTCTTCATAGCTGAACCACTCTCATAATCTTATCGTGAGCTCAACCTAAAAGTTATTTTTTCCACTTGATCTCTCGAGGGGGCAACACACCAGTATTCCTCCGTTCGTTGGGGCATCCAAAAAACTAGGAAATTTTTAAGTTTTTGATTTGAGTAGTATCAGTCTAAGCAATATCATTTCTTTGAAGCAACGCAACAAGTACCTTGCTTCAAAGAGGGGAAAAATATAAACACCTAAAAATGTCTTGAGCATATCACACACCTAGATTTCACATATTAACACTATTTCTCTCCTATTTCACCTATTTTATTTATTTAGTTAAATAATGTTAATTGTTTAATTAAATTCACTATTTTCTCCTATTAATCAAATAATTAATTTTATTTGATTAATTCACCACCTTCACACTAATTTTCCTTTCTTTTGATTAACTAATGCAAGCTATTTAATTAAATGTCATTTTCCCCACTTTGATTAAATAATTCTCAATTGTTTAATTAAAGTTCCTAATTCCCTCCACTTGCACAATTAAATAATTTTTAAATTATTTAATTGGTTAATTTCCTCCAATCATTCAAACAATATTTCACATGGAATATTCCCTTTTCAAATTTAAATATTTCTCTCTACATGAAAATATCTCCAACATACTCCTAAAATCAAGGGATTTGTTATTATCTCAAGCAATTTGAACTTTTGATTAAATCCTTGATCCATGAAATTATGCTTTATCAACCCTTGATTTGATCTTTGATCCATGTCATCCTCTCTCCTTCAATTTCATCCATTGATTAGATAATTCAATCTCAACGATTGATCCATTCCAAAAATCTATAAATAGTCTTCATTTTACATGAATTCTCATTCACAATCATTCAAGTAACCAAACTCTACTCATTTTCATACTCATCCCTAAGCCAATTAAATTTGTGAATCACCATTATCATATGTTGGAAATAGGATGCCATTTAATTGCAATCCTAAATATTATTTATTTCATGTATCTCCTAAGTCCTTGGAAAGTGTTACACGACACTAGGATTAGAAAGAGATTAATATTGTTAGGGTTAGAAAGATATATATCTAACATAAATGCATATTTAATTAATAAACAGAGAAATTAAAACACACAAAGAATAAATCATAACACAAAGAATTTAACGTGGTTCAGCCAATCTGGGCTACATCCACCAAACCGCAGCCATCTAATACTTTTATTATCCAGTGCAAAACTTATTACAATCTTACAAATAATCGCGTTTTTCATCATACTGTAATATCCATCCGAAACCCTTTTTAACAAGCTTATAAGCTTCCAGATTTTAGGTTCTACAGAATTGGATTTTTCCTTTTTCGTTGATTTTTCCCTTTTTTCATGACAACGCAAAAAAGTAGGAGGAAAATTTTTATCGGGGGGGGCTGCCACCCCCAAACCCTCGCCCAGGGCCCATCCCACCCCTGAACCCTGGCAAGAATACGTACCGGGGTGTACAATATACCATGGGCTATACAATATAGCATGATCAGTGACCACATACCAACAATCTCCCACTTGGAGACTGATCCTAGACGACACTGCTGTAATTACAACTCCCACTGGAAATAAGTACCTTGGACCCTGCTGCTTTGTTAAACTTGAATTCAACCTTGAAGTCCAACTGAAGCTGAAGAGGAGCTCAGCTTCTCCCTTGTCACCACCTTCGTAAACATATCCGCTGGATTGACATCTGTATGTATCTTGTCCAACTTGACCTGTCCATCCTCCAACACCGACCGAATGAAATGATATCTAAACTGTATGTGTTTTGTTTTAGAATGCAAGGCATAATTATTTGCAAGATGTATAGCACTCTGGCTATTTGTAAACAAGTAATTTCCAGCCTGTTCTTTTCCCAACTCATCTATGAAAAGTTGTAGCCATATAATCTCCTTTGCCGCCTCTGTTGTAACAACATACTCTGCCTCTGTGGTGGATAAAGCAACCACCTTTTGCAATTGAGAAATCCAACTCACTGATGTCCCACCAATTATAAATACATAACCTGTGGTACTCCGCCTGTATCTATATCCCCTGCCAAATCTGAGTCAACATAGCCTTTTAAATCAGTATTAGAGCCCCCAAAACATAAACAATTATTGGATGTACCTCTCAAGTACCTGAGAATCCATTTTACTGCATTCTAATGCTCGACTCCGGGATGACTCAAATACCTACTAACAACTCCTACGACATGTGCAATATCTGGTCTTGTGCATACCATGGCATACATTAAACTACCTACAACTGAAGCATATGGTACCTTGGACATCTTTTCTTCCTCTTCTCATGTCTTTGGACACATATCCTTAGTCAATTTGACATGACTAGGCAAAAGTGTGCTGACAGCTTTTGCATTCTCCATGTAAAATCTTTGCAACACCTTTTCAACATAATTAGCCTGAGATAAAAATAATTTTTTGTTTTTCCTATCTCTACAAATTTTCATACCAAGGATTTTTTTTGCTGCCCTTAAATCCTTCATAGCAAAAGAGTTTGCTAATTGTTGTTTTAGCTCACTTATGTGATCCATGTTAGACCCTGCTACAAGCATGTCATCAACATATAGACATAAAATAATGTAGCTGTAATTATCCAACCTCTTAAAATAAACACAATGGTCAGAATTACACTGACTGTAGCCTTGCTCAACCATAAAACTATCAAATTTCAAGTACCATTGCCGAGGTGCTTGCTTCAAGCCATATAAACTTTTCTTCAATCTGCACACTAGTTTCTCCTTACCTTTGACCTCAAATCCTTGTGGCTAGTTCATATATATTTCCTCTTCCAAATCACCATGGAGAAAGACTGTTTTAACATCAAGTTGTTCTAAATGAAAATCTTCAGCAACCACAATACTTAAAACAATACGAATAGAAGTCATTTTAACAACTAGAGAAAAAATCTCATCAAAATCAATACCCTTTTTCTGTGTAAATCCCTTTACAACTAATCTGGCTTTAAATCTTTTCTTACCTCCATCCTCCTCTTTCAGTCTATAAACCCATTTGTTTGGTAAAGCCTTTTTACCTGTAGGCAACTTGCATAATTCCCAAGTCTGGTTTTTCAGCAAGGAGTCCATTTCTTCTTCCATTCCATGCTCCCATTGAACCTTGGTATCCACCTGCATAGCTTCATCATAATAATCAGTTAACAAAATAGTATACAAAGAGGGAGAGAATCTTTTTGGAGGTCTACTTATCCTTGAAGATCGTCTAACAGGAGTTTGTAGTATTTGTTGTTGTTGTTGCCTAGCATTAGGAACTACTGAAACATCATTGTTTGGAATATCATCCAACACTGCTTAATCATTTTCTTTCTTCTCATGCTGCAGCAACAGATCTTTGTACAACACTTTATCATTGAATATGACATCCATGCTTCTCACAATTTCTTGATTTTCAAAATCCCAAAGCTTATAACCAAATTCATCAATGCCATATCCAACAAATACACATTTCTTTGATTTTGCATCAAGTTTGGTTCTATTTTCAGAATCTACATGTGCAAATGCTTCACAACCGAAGGTTGTGAGAAAAGAATAACTCACCTTCTTACCTTTCCATGCTTCCTCTGGAATACCACAATCCAAAGGATTAGAGGGACCTCTATTAATTAAATAAACAATAGTGTTTACAGTCTCTACCCACATTTTTAAAGGCAACCCAGTATGCAATCTCATAGTCCGTGCAAGCTCCATTATTGTTCTATTCATGCGCTCAACCACTCCATTTTCCTGTGGAGTCCTTGGAACTATTTTCTGACTACGAATACCATTAGAGGAACAATAATCTTCAAACTCTTTGCTGCAATACTCACCACCATTATTAGATCTGAGACATTTTATCTTTTTACCTGTCTCATTCTCAACCAAGCTTCTCCATTTTTTAAAAGTTTCAAATACATCAAATTTCTGCCTAAGGAAATAAATCCATACCTTCCTAGTTTTGCATCATCAATGAATGTAACATAATACAGAGAGCCACCCAAAGAAGATACCTAAGCTGGTCTCCATACATCCGTATGCACAAGCTCCAATTTCTCATCTTTCTTTTGCTTCCCATCCTTGAGAAAACTTACTCTCTTTTATTTTTCATACACACAACTTTCACAGAAATCCATATTAACACATTTTAGACCTTGATAAAACATTATTTGAATGAAGTACTTTCATACCTTTTGCACTCATATGCCCAAGTCTATTATGCCACAGTGCTAATTCAGTAGTCCACAGCAACTGTATGATCTTCTACTTGCTGAACTGCAACAATTGTTCCTGAACATTGACCTTTTTCCGTAACAATTAAAGTAGAAGGAACAGTATGACCTGTACAAAGATATAAAGTGCCTACTTTCACACCTTTTTCTACCACTAAGGAACCCTTTGTGACCTTCCAATTTTTATCACTAAATGTAACAACACAACCTTCATCATCTAGTTGCCATGCTAAAATTAAATTTTTGCTTAACTTTGGAACATGCCTTACCTCACATAGTAGCCAATGATTCCCATTCTACAACTTAATCTTGATTCTTCCCTTTCCAAAAATTTGATAGGGTTCATTATCTCCTAAATAAACCAACCCAAAATCCCCTTGAACATAATCAAGAAAATAACTTCTATGGGGGGTAGCATGAAATGAAGCCCCTGAATCTAACACCCAAGAATCATCAGCATAATCAAGGGAAAGAATCAAAGCATCCTCATCAGATTTATTACTTACCACATATGCCTCTTTACTTCCTTTTTGTCTCCTTTATTTTTTCGAGACCAACAATTTTTCTTCAAATGACCTGGCTTACCACAATACCAGCAATCCCTCTTGTGTCTAGATTGGGACCTTTTGTCCTTTGATTTTCCTTGTAATTTCCCATGATTTTCAGAATTGTTTCCTCTCTCCTTTGTTCTACCCTTGCTTTCTGCATTCAAAACACCGCCTGATGTGGATGTTCCACCTAAGCTTTTCCTACGAATTTCCTCGCTCAAAATAACACCAACAACATCATCAAATTTCAATGTATTCGAACCAGAAACAGAATTGCTAACAACCATTACCAAGCTATTCCAGCTTTCAGGCAAAGAACACATAATCAAAAAGAGCCCTAACTTCTTCATCAAAGTTTACTTTTATAGAAGTTAATTGACTGGTGACTGTAGTAAACTTATTTAAATGATCAGTAATTGACCCACCTTCTACCATTTTCATATTAAATAAATGCTTCATAAGAAATACCTATTTGAAGTGGAAGGCTTTTCATATAACTTCACCAGGGTTTCCATCAACTCTTGAGTTATCTTTGCTATTGTAATATTGAACACCGATGATTGTGCTAGGCACAAACGAATATTGCCAAGAGCCTTTCTATCCAAGATCTCCCAGTCCTCATTTGACATTGCTGCGGGTTTCTTGGTTTTCCCTTCCAATAGCTGCCATAAATCCTTTTGATAGAGATAGTCCTCCATCCGCATCTTCCATAACTGATAGTTTTGCCCATTAAACTTCTCAACCTTCTTACCCTCGTCTGCCATTGCTCCCACTCAACTGTGAGACTCCCACTCAACCGTGAGACCTTCCTAAAGACGATAATCAAAACACAACCCACTCTGATACCACTTGTTAGGGTTAGAAAGACAAATATCTAACAATTAAATGCAGATTTAATTAATAAATAGAGAAACTAAAACACACAAAGAATAAATCATAACATAGAGAATTTAACATGGTTCACCCAATCTGGGCTACATCCACCAAACCGTAGCCATCCAATACTTTTATTATCCAGTGAAAAACTTATTACAATCTTACAAATAATCACGTTTTTCATGATATTGTAATACCCATCCGAACCCCTTTTTAACAAGCTTAGAAGCTTCCAGATTTTAGGTTCTACAAAATTGGATTTTTCCCTTTTCGTTGATTTTTCCCTTTTTTCGTGACAACGCGAAAAAGTAGGAGAAAATTTTTTCTCAGGGGCTGCTGCCCTCGAACCCCACTTTTCGAGGGCTGTCACCCCCAAACCCTTGCCCGGGGCCCGGCCCGACCCGGACCCCGACAAGAATACATGTCAGGGTGTACAGTATACCATGGGCTATACAGTATAGCATGATTAGTCGCCACATACCAATAAATATTTGATGAAATAATCATGTTAATTGACATTTGTAATTAATTCTAAATGTTAGGAGCATGTGAGGGCATCCATTATGAGTTCCTAAATAATAGGGGCACATGGGGTGCCCACATGGTAGGTGACACTCACCTTGAGTTCAATTAACTATTTGGAGTAAGAGATAACACTTTTGAATGCATGTAAACATCCTAGGAGTTAGGGTTTGATGTTTACATGCATGAAGTTCAATTCAGTTCAGTTCATATTAGTTTAGTTTAGTTTAGTTCAATTCAGTTCAATTATGGTTCAGTTATCTTTAATTAGTTTTAGTCGAATGCTAGTTGACTTCAGTTAACTTGGAATGCATGACTAATGACTTGAGTTGCATGATAGATAACAGGTAACTTCCTCCAGTTAACACGGGATGACCATTCTTGCATGAATGGTGGAGAGAGATGTTTCAGTTAACAGAAAATGACTTAGACCCACTTTGGGCGCCCAAGTTGGCTTCTTAGAATTGACTCCTTTGCATGTTAAGATATTTCAAAAGGCTGAGTTAAGTGGGCCCACTCTTCGGTGCCTACTTTGAGGATAAAGCCTTGAAGATATTTACGGAATAGAGGTTGAGTTACTACTTCAGTTTGGGATGCCCAAATGGATGAAGATGATGATTTGGCATTGTTCTTCATAGTTAAACTTTACTTGGAAGAGATATGCATACCTTTTAGGAGATAGGGACTAATCTTTGTAATTGTAACTCTTTTGGAGTTTGCAAAGTTGTTTATTGCCTATATATCTCAAGCAAGTTGAAGAGAGTTTGAATTAGTTTTATTGTAGGTCATGAAGAAGATTTGTTGAAGGTAGAAGAAGCATCTCAGGAAGAATTGGAATTATTGTAATCTACTTCAGAGATTAAATAATACATTGATTCTTGGTGGAGTTTTTTCCTGAAAGGGCTTCTCCATGGTATATGTTGTGTATCTTCTAATATTCTATCTATTTCTTCTACAACCTTCTATCTTCATTATACAAATGATAAAATGAATTAATCAAATAATCACCCACAAAGAATCTGTAACAAAGAATACATATTTAGATCAACAAGTATAATAGTTTTACAAAGTATTAAGCTACATAAACACCTCAATTTCAACATTTGGTATCAGAGCTGAGGTTGTGTAGAGTATTGGGATTTCTTTCTCTTAAAAGATTGGAGGTTTTTTGGTTGTAGTGGGAGCTTTTACTATTTTTGTTATTGTTGATTTTGGAAAATAAATTTGTTACAAGAGGTATATGTTCTTGCTTTAGAGGATGTTTATCATGTGTCATTGAGAGCTTGGATTCATAGGTTTGGTGTGAGCTTATGAAAAAAAATATGGTTTTTATTATGTACATCATGATGCCATGGGATTACTCAGTATCACGGTTCAGTGGGAGCATTTGGCAATGAAGTGGATTCTTGGTTGTAGGATGGTTTTGTTATTATGTCATGGTATACTCTTGATTAGCGGTTTAGAGTTGTGGCATGGTACATGTTATGATCATTTTGATCATGAGGAAATGTTTGAAATTCCATTTTCTTTTGATAGTGATGGTTTGATGTTTATCTTGTTGCCATGTAAAGCTCAGTATCACAGTTTTGTGGGAGCTTTGGTAGGATATAGTAATCTTCATGAAGATGATGGTAGTCATGATCTCATGTATAACTCGGTACCATGGTTCATTGGGAGTTGTTGGAAGTGACATAGATGCATCTATGGTAAGGTTATCTTCATGAGATTGGGGATATGGTTTTTTATTGGTTTAGAGTGGTTGCTATTATGTCATGGTTTACTCTTGATTCTAGATTAGAGTTTGGCATATTACATGTTCTCTTGAGACCAAGATGTATGTTATGGTGCATGTGAAATCCTAAGAGGAGATGGTTATATCATGTATGTAATGTTTATGTTCAATATTGCAGCTTTGACATTGATCTTGTGTAGTTCTCTTATGTATTGGGTACATTAATCATTTGCTTGATTACTTCATGATAGTGCTATGTTGTATTTGGAGTTTGGCATAAATTGGTTGGTTACAGGTCCTGATGGATACTTGGAGAAATAGGTGAGGCTTGAGTTCTCTTATGGTTAGAGACATGTGTTGGAATGGTTACTAGCAAGAATTTTTTTTGCAACGGAAAAGACCGAGGAGCCTACACCTTGGTTGAACGTGAGTTCAACACACTCAGTGGTTACAGATGCCTTCGAAAAGGTAGTTTGGTTATAGAGACTTGGGAAAGGTATTGGTTTTAATTGCAAGTTAAACTTGAATGTGATAGTCAGAGTGCTATGCGTTTAGCCAAAAATACTATGTATCATGCTCATACTAAGCATGTTGTAATTCAGTATCACTTTGTGCGAGAAATGGTTTAGAGTGGGAAGGTATTAATTGAGAAAGTTGAAACTTTAATTAATGTTGCAGATTATCTTATGAAACCAGTTCCTACAGATAAGCTCTCTTGGTTTTAATCATTTTCTTGGAGCTTCATGATTATGCAGGTTGCATTTGAAGTTATTATGGATTGATTAGTTGGTGCAGGAAGGTCATTGGCCTTGAGTCCTGTACTTGATTTAAAATTATTATTCCTTGTTTAGAATAATTGCAATGTATAATGTCAAGTGGGATAATGTTGGAAATAAGATGCCATTTACTTGCAATCCTAAACATTATTTATTTCATGTATCTCCTAAGTCCTTGGAAAGTGTTACACAACACTAGGATTAGAAAGAGATTAATATTTGATGAAATAATCATGTTAATTGACATTTTTAATTAATTCTAAATGTTAGGAGCATGTGAGGGAATCCATTTTGAGTTCCTAAATAATAGGGGCACATGGGGCGCCCACATGGTAGATGACACTCACCTTGAGTTTAGTTAACCATTTGGAGTAAGAGATAACACTTTTGAGTGCATGTAAAGATCATAGGAGTTAGGGTTTGATGTTTGCATGCATGAAGTGAAGTTCAATTCAATTCAGTTCAGTTCAGTTCAGTTATCTGTAGTTAGTTTTAGTTGAATGCTAGTTGACTTCAGTTAACTTGAAATGCATGACTAATGACTTGAGTTGCATGACAGATAACAGGTAACTTCCTTAAGTTAACAAGGGATGACCATTCTTGCATGAATGGTGGAGAAAGATGTTTCAGTTAATAGAAAATGACTTGGACCCATTTTGGGCACCCAAGTTGGCTTCTTGGAATTAAATCCTTTGCATGTTAAAATATTTCAAAAGGTTGAGTTAAGTGGACCCACTCTTTGATGCCTGCTTTAAGGATAAAGCCTTGAAGATATTTACAGAATAAAGGTTGAGTTACTACTTCAGTTTGGGACACCCAAATGGATGAAGATGATGATTTGGAATTTTTCTTCACAGTTAAACTTTACTTGGAAGAGATAGGCGTACCTTTTAGGAGATAGGGATTGATCTTTGTAATTGTAACTCTTTTGGAGTTTGCAAAGTTGTTTATTGCCTATATATCTCAAGCAAGTTGAAGAGAGTTTGTATCAGTTTTATTGTAGGTTGTGAAGAAAACTTTTTGAAGGTAGAAGAAGAATCTCAAGGAAGAATTGGAATTATTGTAATCTACTTCAAAGATTAAATAATACATTGATTCTTGGTGGAGTTTTTTCCTGAAAGGGTTTCTCCATGGTATATGTTGTGTATCTTCTAATATTCTATCTATTTCTTCTACAACCTTCTATCTTCATTCTACAAATGATAATCAGATAATCACCCACAAAGAATATGTAACAAACAATACATATTTATATCAACAAGTATAATAGTTTTACAAAGTATTAAGCTACATAAACACCTCAATTTTCAACATCATCAACCTTTGAAGCTTTTGCATCATCAACCATGGATTAGGTTCAAACTAATAATTCCACAACAATTCTAGCACTAATCCCCCAATAGGATTGAGGTTTGCATTTACTAATTAGGTTTTCAATTGCATTACTTCAATATTTCATGTTTCAATTGAATCTTGTTTAGTAATTGTGAAGAATCTCATTGAATATGGTTTAGTATGGTCAATTACTTGTTTTCTTAGTTAATTTCAATTGCATTTTATCATATTACCTAACCATATTACATAATGAATTAATTAAATAACATAAATTCAATTAATTAATATTAGAATATGATATTTGATAATAATTAAATAATAAGGTTTTATTTAATAATTAGGGAAAAAGGGTGAAAAAATAGTAAAAAGGTGTTACTCAGACTAGGACAATTTCGGGTATCCATATTTTGCCCCTCTTTGATAAAATACATTTTTTAGCATTGTGTCAAAGAAAATTTAAAAATTCATGCTTAGAGTTTCCCTGGTATGCCCTGATGATGGTGGGATAGCATGGTGACCCCTCAATTTTTTTTGCAAATTCCAAAAAATTGACAAATTATTTCAATAGGCTAGTTTGATAGTGGGAAATGCATTGGTAGCAAAATATTTTGATTTTAGGTCACTTGGGGTGTTTGTTTTTACTTTTGAAGGTCAAAGTTGATGTGCCCAGTTATAAAGGGGGGTCCCCTTTGCCACCGAAGGTCTATAAATAGGCCAAAATGGGTCCAAAGTCCTCATTTGTACATTTTTCTTTTAGGATTTTTAGAGCTCTGAGGTGAGATTTTGTTGTGGAGCTGCGGAGATATGGCACCAATTCCAGTTGGTTTGCATCGTAGATATTGAGTTCAGACCTTCTACTGGCCCGAGGGATCAGGAAATGCGGTATCTAACTCTTCCTTGCTATGATTTTTTTTCTTTGATAGATTTTACGGGTTAAAATTGATCAAACAAATGCGGTGTTGTTTGTGCACCATAACTGTAAATGTGTTCATTGCATCTATTGGTGGGTGCATCGCTTGTGTTTAGTGCACTACAAATGTTCTCTAGAGCCACATTTGTTAGGCTACTTGCAATTGTCTTGTGCACCATAACTATTATGTTGCACTATATGTGTAGGATAGAAACATGTGATTCATATGTTTGACAATGCACCATAATTATTTAGCCTGCCCTCAAATGAGTAACCCACATTTGGTAAGTCACATTTGTTGCATGATGCGACACATCTGACTGTGAATAAAATTTCATCAATTTTGTGAAAATTTTTCAATATGTAAAAGGTCCAATAGGTTCATTTAGATTACTTGATTGACGTAATGTGCTTTTTTGTGAGCGTAGGTTAGATTTCCTCCCATTTATACATGTGAGATATGTCCTTCTTCCTTCATATTGCGAGACATCTGAATGATGTAAAGAGGGATATTTTGCATGCCTTGGGACTATATAATGTTACATTCATGCCTATAATTCAAGCTAATAGAGGACTATTGAATGCTTTGATGGAGTGATGGCACTTCAAAGCAAGTTCATTTTAGATACCCACTGGAGAGGCGACTATGACTTTTGAGGATGTGTGGTTTATTCTTCAGCTCTCAATCCATGATGAGCACGTCGTATATGAACTCCATACTATGGGATAGCTTCCATTAAGAGATGTTTTGATAAAGATGATGTAGCCCTCCTAGGTTTGGATTATGAGATCCATTGGGACACACTGGCAGATAGATATGATTGGCTCATTGTTTTCATCTACAATGTCATCAAAGGTATCATGATTCTAGATTGTTGAGGTCATGGATTTCCTATCAGATGGGGCAAGATGCTAGTAGGTATGATGGAACATGCCACATTATATGCTTGGGGTCTCTGCATGCTTGCAATTTGTATTTCTAGTTGCATGATGTCGCCTACAAAGGCACTCAGTCGACTGAGTGTGGTACCACTCTACTTATGGTTTGTGCATGGAGCATATAGCCATGTTCAAAAAATTGATAGAGAGAGACTTGCCATCAAGGCTTCCCTATGTATATATGTATGGAGGCATAGTTATATAGACCCATGTTGCTGATGTTGGATATTGGCATCATGCTATTAATATACTTGATCCTTTCATATGGAGGCCTTATCGCCAGTGTGCACTGTGGGAGGATGATGCCAAGCCTCTTCCATATTGTAGGAAAATGAGATACCTAATTGGCCACATTGTGTAGAGTTAACACATTGTCGAGCAACAGTCGCTAGAGCGAGTTCTCAAACAGTTTGGTGAGAGACAGGGAGAGCCTTTTGATGTTGTTGAATTTGTGAGATCAGCTCATGAAATGTCCTAGTGGGGACCCATGATTAGTGTGCAAGTTTCCCTACAATATTTCCATTAGTTACAACTAGTACAGTGGGGTTCCCCTACAAAATAAAAAATGTTGGGAATACACCCGAGTTTGATGCATGGTGGGCACAACATAGGCCTACACCACTTACAAATCCATATGCGCCAACTCCTATTTAAAGGGTGTGAAGAGGTCCACGAAGGAGACTGCATGAGAGAGGTCAAGGGAGAGGGGATGATGGAAGTGCTGGTGGGGGACAGGTAGGTGGAGATGATGATGGTGGTGGCAGAGACAAAGGTAGGGATGGTGGTTGAGGTGGAGACAGGGGTAGAGATAAAGGTCGAGTGTCACCAGTGTTTCCAAGGAGACTATCACCCATTAGGGAAGAGGGGGAGGAGTGGGCTAGGATGGAGGAGGTCATGGTGGAGGAGGTTAGGGTGGTAGAGTATAGGGTGGAGGAGGTTGGGGTGGATGTCGAAATAGGTATCGATGTGGATGTAGAGGAGGTGAGAGGAGAGGCTGAGATGGAGGTGGACGTGGAGGAGGTTTATTGAGAGGTAGCCATTGATGTTGAGGGGTGGTAGGATGTTCCTATCAGAGAAGCCATCCCAAATGAGATGGAGGAGGAGATAGAGGAGAGGGCTTAAGATCCTCAAACGACAACATTGCAGGCACAACTTCAGGCTATATTAGTATAGATTAAGGGTCTCCAGGGATAGGTTTCTCAGTTGAATACTGAACATGATATGGATGTGATTTGAGCATAGAGCCCACTAACCAATAGTCACTTAATTTTATTACCTTTTCTAGTGGATCTAGCATAGATCTAGTCTAGATTCTATATCAAGCTAGTAGGGAGGCTAGTATTATAGGGATCTATATGAGGGTGTAGTGCTAGCAACTGAGAGGGCACTGAGCTTCACGTAGAGCTGCAACCAAAGTAGATCCCACTCATGGCAGTCACATAGTAGTGGGGGAGTTTTGGGACTAAAAAGTTCTCCATATGATTGGCCACATCCTATACCACCCCATAGGGATGCTACAAGACAATTTAGGTCTAGAAAGAGGTAGGAAATGACATTACCTGAGCATGAGGATATGGGTAGTTCCAGATAGCCTAATTTTGTATATAAGAATATATGTATTATTGATCGAGACTGTGAGCTCCACATTTTTGATAGTATCATGATTTTTGTACTATGACACATTTTTTGGATATATATATGAGATACATCATTTTTGGAGGTGATTACATGATATGTTATGTGTTATATGCATGTTTCTATGTGATGGATGCTTATAGATTTATGGTGTTATGTTTATGCTCATGATATATAGATGGATGCATATGATACTAATTTATGCTTATATGTATGACATGATGTATGGATATTGAATGTTTATGATGTATGATGTGATTTATGATGCTTATATGATCTGTATGCATGATGACTTTATATGTTTAGGACATGTTATGCCATATTTGATATAATGCTTATATGGATGATGATTCTAAGATGTGATGTTATACTATCTATCTTCTTGTATTTTCTTATGTGCATGGGATGATGTTCTAACATGATTATGGATGTAGGATGATGCAACTCATACATTTGTTTTTGTGTGTCATATCACACCATTGAGATGACCATGGGAATGACATAAAAAATATTAGTACAGATAAATAATTAGTGAGGAATGAAGGAATAGTTAGATGGATTGTTCATCAAACCAATATTGATGTATTGATTGATAGGATTTGAGCTTTCAACAGTGCATGTTTTTATCATCATAGAGCATTTTATTATGGGACAAATGGATGTATGCACACCTAAGCATGAATTGAGAAGGCAACTTTTATTTCTACTTGCTTAAAGATTATGATATATGGATAAGTGGATATTCTACACCAAGTTGAGACAAAACTTGGTGACATTTAGTATCCGTTTATCAAACATTAAGACACATTAGACAACGAGTGCCTTGATACATACTAGTAGCAATAGAAAATTGCTAAAAAATGTGAGGCAATAACCATAAAGCATGTTAATCTTGCTACAAGAAAGCATTAGCTGACCTTTGAATTCCATAGGATGTTTTGATTATGCTAGATGGAATCTCAATCACACACAAGGACCTTAGTTGCCATAGTCATGCTACCAATACAAACCATAAATAGAAATCAAAAGAGAAAAAGGTCATGATCCATCATCGCTCTCCTCATCACTTGTGGATATCATCGAGTAGCTTAGGATTACGACATAAGATAAATTAGATAAGATAAGCCTTATCTAGACCAAATGAGTCAATGACTATTTAGATCCTTTTGTCCACTAATAAGTGTTTGATATGTTTTCAAAAGATTGTGTTTGTTTTAAGGAGTGAAACATTTCATGTAAGACGCATGGTTTGGTTTTGATAATTCAACATCCTAGAAGAAAAATTATTTTTGATAATATAGGTAACATTCATAGACAATTGATAAACCTAGTTGAGGAATACTCTGGGAGTTTCATCTATTGTTTCATGATTTGTTAAGCCTAGTTCCATGTAGGATACCCTGTTTGTTACCTTAGATGTCGATTGTTGACAAAGGATTGTTTTTATTTTGAAAATTTGGATTGTGATGAAAGGTTTATCATGATGGACCTTAAGGGGACTGACCTATGCCTCAAGGGCTCATTAGTGATGGAATTTCCTGCATGACACACATAGAGACAACATAGTTTGACTGACCATGACAAGTGATAGTTTATTCTGGAATGTGAATTATGGTGAAGATTTGATGATGATGGACCCTAAAGGACTGACCTATGCCTTAGGGGCTCATTAGTGATTCACCTTTCCTATGTACACACACAAAGGAAATGTAGTTTGACACCATGAATTGACATTGTTTTGATTTTTCTAAAATTTTATGACTATTTTGAAGTTTTCAAAGGATATTTAAATGTTTTAGATTTTGTTGAATGTTTCAAAAAATTTGTATTTTTGTGATAACATCCTCAGATACCATGTGCAAGATTGTCTTCAAACCCTAGGTCGAGGATTTCCCCTAGTCATAAGACTAGTTATTATGAAAGGGAGAATATGATAAGCGGTTGATGCTAAATGTTTAAACAATCTCAGACCATGAGAAGGGATGAGAAAGCTTTTATTATGAAGGAGCCAAGAGTTGAGTTATTATGGATTGAATCCGATAGAGTAGTGATAGATGGTAGAGTAGTAGATGACTACACATGGTGCCTATTTTCCAAGTTTTCACCATGGTACTTATCCAAAGCACCATCGAAATGGTTTTTTCTTAGGATAAATTATTTCTCTTTTTCTTTCTTCTTTTTTTTTCCATTTTTTTTAAAAAATTTATAGGATATCTAGAGGTCATGTATAATACTTTCGAAGGTGCATGATATTGATTGGATCAGACATTTGTTCACCCTTAGGAGTATCTAGTTGATAAGCACCAGATCCATAGGTTGCCATAATGATATGAGGACCCAACTAGTTAGGCTCAAACTTGCTTGATGTTTCTCTTTGTTGTTGGTTCTTAGGATTCTCATTTAAGAACAAATCATGAATGTCAAAGTTTCAGACCTTGAATATCTTGTTGTAACTATGTTTGAGGCCATTCTAATAAGCCTGTATGTGGGCCAATGCCATTTGTCTTCTTTCATCCAAAAATTCTATCTCGTGTAACATGGAGATCTAGTAATCTTCATCATTAATGAAATTCTACATGGAAACTCTCAAGGATGGGATCTTGACCTCAATTGAAAGGATAGTTTCAAAATCAGTAGAAAGGGAATAAGGTGTAGCACTAGTAGGAGTATGAATGCTTGTTTTGTAAGCCCATAAGGTTGGATTTAGTTGTAGGTTCCAATCTTAGCCAACATCATTGACAATCTTTTTCAAGATCTTTAAAATGATTTTATTCGATGCCTCCACTTGACCATTACCTTGGGGATAATACAATGTGGCAAAATGATGCTGGATGTGGTATTTTTCACATAATTTACATATTTCTTGCTTCCTGAAGGGACACCCATTATCTGTGACTATAGATAGGGCACACCATATTGGCATATGATGTAGTTCAATATAAATTTTGAGATTTTTTATCGGTAATGTATGTCATCGGAATGGATTCAATCCACTTAGTAAAGTATTTTGTTACTGTGATTATGAAATTATGGCCATTCATAGATGTAGGGTGTATCTTTTTGATGAGGTTAAGTCCCCATTGAGAGAAAGGCCAAGGTGATGTAACTGGATGAAGTCCCTATTTCAGTGCATGTACTAGATCACCGTGGATCTGGTATTGTTTGTATTTCTTCACGAAGTGGTAGGAGTCATGTTCCATTATCAGCTAGTAGTATCTTGTGCGCATAAGATTCTTTTTTAGGGTAGGACCACTAGAGTGAGCTCTGTATATACCTTCATGTACCTCTTGTAAATCCGTTTTTGATTCTTCCATGTTGAGACATCTAAGAAGGGTAATATCTAAACTACGATGATATAGGGTTTTGGTGATGATAACATATTTAGTAGCTTGTTGAGAAAGGGTCTTTATTTGGTTATTTGACAAGTTGGTAGGGAGGATTTGATTGTGAAGATACTAATAAATGTCTTTATACTAGGGGATTCAAGACCGACAATCTTGCACATGAGCTCAAATTCGGGGACGTCATGTAGGGATTAAAAATTGTTCCACCAAGAACTCACATTGATGCACATTGTTTGGAATGTCCAAGAGAGATCCAGTGGTGGCCATTACATTGGGTGCATTATTCTAAACCCTTGGAATCTATGTAAACAAGATGATGTCAAAATACTCCTTAAGACTATCATCCATCTTCTTGTATGGTACCAGATTTTTGTCCTTTAACTCATACTCGTCGTTGACCTAGTTAGGTCTTAAGAACACAGGTTATAAACCTTGAGAGGGTTCTAGGGTCTTTGGGAATGTTTTTGGCTAATGGATGGGGCTAATTGATATGTTTGAGATCCCCCTACACTTTAGGTTCTACAAGACCTTAGCGGGTGTACCTAAATGATAAAACAGATTTGGAGGTTATCTCTGTAATCTCTAATTTGAGAAATCTATTCACAATGGCACATGGATGTGAAATAGGTGCAAAAATAACAACTAATCCTACTATAAATGTTTTAAGGGTTGAAATATAAGAATGAGGTTTGTATAGTGTATTGCTTGAACTGGATATGACAAGTGCCTAATCCTATTGGGTAAATGGATTCAAATATGTATGATTAATGTATCCCTTTCCCTAGCTTAACTCTAACTATCTGGAACTTTTAATTGTTTATAACTTGTATAAACGTGCAAGGTGTTTAGTTATTAGGCTCTTCTTACTAATCCTAATGATATCTTTTCAAATTAATGTGACTATTGAAGGAATTTAACTCTTGTTTGAAGGAAACCAACTTGAGATGATTTGTTTAAAGGATTTTAATTATTGGTGGAAACCTATAAACATGAACCACTTAAGGAGGTTTTAATTCTTTCACACATAGACCAATTAAATTAATCACACAGTGACAAAAAAATTTCCTAGATAAATCATATATATGCTTGATACAATGATTTAAATAATCTGAAAAGACCACTATGGAGACAACAAAGATAACTTATAAAGATTAGACTCAACATATAATTGAACACTAGGGAACTGAACACCAGATTAATACTTCTTCTCCATTAATATTGCTTCAAAAGATTATACATAATGTAACGAAATATTTCATGATTTAACATTACTATGCTTTCCTAAATGTTGGATGATGATGATAATGACGATGAAAAACTAGGCCTTGGTTTCCCTTCTTATACATGAAGCAACAAGCTTCAAACCTTTTACAAAAAGGTGTGTCTCTTCATAAATTGTATTTTAACTAATTATATTTTTTTAAAACATAAAGAAATGATTAGAATTATGTGACAGATCGTGACACTTGCTCTATTATTCAACGTATAGAACCTATTACCTCTCTGGATCTAGCAAGGTTCTCCTCTCCTTGATGAAGCATTTTATTTTTTAGTCTCCTTTAACTAGATACTTGTCCCTCCATGCCCTTGACACTTCTAATCCTGATGATGAACAAATTTATCGCTGAAAAATTATCAATATATTCTTTCTTGATATGAGTATCTATGTTTGTGATCATGTATTTCATATTGTATTCCATATACATTATCCCTTCAAGTTGTTTATGGGTGTTCTCCAACATCATTTCTTAGTCATTGATTAGATCGAGTGCTCGTGGTAACAATTGAGGCAATTCGCTTTTCCAATGGTCTTGCTCTTTTAGTTCTCCATGATCATCGAAGAACAAGGGAAATGGAATATCCAATGGTTGATCGAAATCATTGAGTTCTTCCATAATCCTAGCATGAAATAGACTATGTAGATCGATCAACTCGTTATACTTGCGAAGTACTTGTCCATTCATACTCTTTTCACTAATTAGTTCCTCTTTCTTCTCTTCCATGTGTTTATATAATCTCTTATGTTCATGAAAATCAGAGTGCACTTTCACAAAGAGTGTCCAGTACTGGTCAGCTTGGTTCATCACCTTTTCAAATCTCTTCTTGATTATTTCAGAGACAACTTCAAACTTAGTGGTCTTTACCTTTTTCTCCATTTCATTGCATTTATTCTGGACCTTTTCATGGAAATGCTTCTAGTAAATGACATCTACCATGGAATCTAACACCTTCTCATGATCCACCAATGGAGAGTACAACTCTGATGAAGAAGAAGAGGGCAATTTATTTTTTGTAACTAGCTGCTTCTCTTTTTCAGTTTCTCATTTTCTTTTATTAGCTTCTCAACCTATGCTTTGTTGAATTTTGCAACATTTATGTTCAAATCGGTTGTTTCAATGAGATCAATATTTCCTACTCTCTAGACCAAAAGATGTCAAAACATTTGGTTTGGGTCACTAATAATGGTAGTCTCTTATATTGGGGGTACAAGGCCCAAATCAATAAGGTTGCCTCATTTGGATTATACCTTGAACTAGAGTACATTTTATCACTTGCCTCTTCTATCAAATGAAATGTCTTATCCCCTCTTCTTCTTAAGCTATCAAATACTATGGCAAAACTAATGTCCCACCCTAGTAGGAGCAAAACCCCAGCTTCTTGTAGCAATTCCCTTCCTCTCATAGGGGTGATAGCCTCTAACTCTTGATCTACCTCTTTTCTTAATTCTTCTAGGGCATTTGCCTCTTGCTCTAGGGTAATATTTTTCATCCTTTTTCTTAATATCCTCCCTTTTTTTTCATAGACAAATGATTTAAATTCTGAAGTCTTAACAAAATAATTATCAGAGACAAACTCTTGGCTGGCTCAGACCCTCACATCATCAGTGAGTTCATTTTATGTCTCAAATTTAACAATGCTTCTCTCATGGGGAGGCTTATATTGTGTTATCTTCTTAACTTCACTCTCCTCATCTTATTCTTCTTCAGTAATAGGAGTTTCCATAGAGAAGCTAACCTTAGGGGTAGGTTGTGAAGGTACATAACTGAGAGGCTCCATCTCTTCGACCTGTGTTCTGGAATAGGTGGTCACATGTGTCTCCAAGATCATGGGAGGCACATCCTTAGTCAACTTATCCTTATGTGTAATTAATCATTCCACTATTTCCAAGGGATCTTGTACATCATGGTATGCTCTTGTATATAGGGGATAATTCTCCTTCCTCCATGCCTCAACCAACATGATTCTGTTGTATGTAGCTATCCTTTGTGCTGTTAAGGTTTCATCATAGTTCTGTATTACATCATCGACAAAATAATGATGTTCATACCCAGACAATCTTTGTGATAGTTTTGCATTATTGATGAAGTTTTTTGGATCAAATTTCTTTCTTTATTTTCCTATTGGTAGGTTATAATGTGCCAATTTGCTGTCAACTTCTTCATATCCCTTGTCAGAAACAATTGTGAAGTCTCCAAATTACAAAGTGCTTGTGTAGACATAGAAAATTTACTGATTGACATTGCACACCTGATCCCAATCCTACTAACACCATTTCATCCTAAATCATCCATCGGTCTAACCATTTAATCAAATACCCTTATTTGATTAAATTCATCAATCTTCCTCTCTTAATTAAATAAATCATTTATCTGATTAAGCCATTCTTTCTTGTTAATTAAATCAATCCACCTAATCTAATTAACCCTATATCCATATTAATTAAATAAAGTCATTTTATTTGATTAAATCTCTAAAGTCTATCTATTAAATTAAATAAATTAAAACCTTATTTAGTTTAATCTAACATCATTTCTTTTAATTAAATAAATAAAAAATCTTTATTTAATTAATCTTGAAATCATATTCTTCTCATATTTGATTTAAATAAACCCATAAATCTAAATCAATATGTCACATCATTTTAATCCTCATTAAATTAATTAACCCTTAATTAATTTAATCCTAATCCATGTTCCATCCTCTAGCTTTTGCAACTTGCACATGAAAATAGATTTAATTCATTTATTAAATCTCTATTTTCTCTCAAAAGGCATAATAAAGAAATATTCCTCAATTTTGAATTCAAAATCCAAGTGGACTTTGTCCTTCCAACAAGGCATTTACTCCACCTAATAAGTCCTTTTGCCTTGAGCCAAGTGTCATTCAATGCATTTTTTTTCCCTCTTACATGTCATTTCAACAATTTTAAATTCCACCTAAGTGCATTTATTGACACGTTCTTCAAAACTTGCACATCCTTCATCCATTCACATGTTGACAAGTGGCATCTTGCCATTGGTTGATTCTTAGTCCCACATTTCTCTCTTTTGGGCATTCTTCCAACTTGACATTCTATAAATAAGAGGTCTTATTCCTCATTTCATGATCCACAATCCAAGTAGAATTCTAATAGTAATTTTTAGTTCATCCACAACTTGAGTAAACTTACTATACTCAAATTCATAGGAATCTTCATCCATCTCATTGAGTTTTATAGCTAGGTTATGCTGATTTTATCTTGGAGCATTCATCAATCTTCATCAAAGTGGATCACTCTTCATCATCAATCAACAAAGCTTGCATAGGAGTTGGGAAAGGGATAATTTCCACGTCAAATTGGCACCAACTCCCCCAAGAGATCAAGAGTTTGCATTGCATTTAAATAGGATTTACTATCTTTTGTTTATGCTTGTTTATGTTCTTCATTTCGTTCCTTTTTATTGCTATTTGAATGAATTTCTTGGGGAATCATGATACTAACCTTGCATTTGATCTAATATAGTGTTTGTCTCTTGTGTTTGTGCAGGTTGGGAATCTTGGTTCACAACTTGGCATAAGATACTATTTACTATATCTTTTAAGGTGCACGCCATCTGACTTGGCCAATTGCCTTATAATCTCCAAATATGCAACCCTATTAGAAACCTTTCTTGGTAGCAAAAGTGGTGCTCCTTCAAACCCATATATTATTAATTATAGTGCAATCAACAAATGTGTACCAATCACCCCAATTATAGTTTAACTTCTTTCCAAGGTCCTTCTCTTTGGGTCTGAGAAATCTCTGCACCTCAAGGGACAAGTTGTAATCACATGTGTGACCTAGCAATCGATATAGGGGTTTAACAAAATATTCTTCAAGGTATAAATAATGAGACTTCACATGTTTGTTGTCCTAGATTGAAGTCCACATCTGTATTGGCCTAAAATTCCCATTTTCATCTGTATCTTTTATTCTTAATTCTTCCCCTAGAGTCCCATAACTTGTCCTTCATACAAGATTAAATGCATAAATAGAGAATAATTTTTGAAATCGATTGCATCACTGTTATTTTTTATCTTTTCAAGGGCCCTATTTAATGCATTAGCTAGGTATTCTGCATAATCAAGTGACCTAGCATCTCGATTTTGTATGTTTGCTGCTAGAACCATAGGAGCTATTGACATGAGGGTAGGAACTTCTACTCCCAATAATTGTCCGACAACATAATAGGTGTACTGAAAGTATTGCTCAAACAAATCCACACAAAAGGGAGGGTGTTCATCACTAGAAAAACGTTTGAGTTGATCCCCTAAATCTCAAGGTCTATGCAATGGAAATTTCCACCTCTTATAGCTAGTGTCCATGGTGTGGTACTCTGTCAAGAGATCTTTTATTGTAAATGTCAGGTTCATAGTACAATCTAGTTGAAAGACAGTGAAAATGAAATCTTTGGAAATGATGATAAATTTAGATCCATCCCGCAACTAAATTGCTCATGTTTTGGGGTTATATCTAGCGGCCAATACCTTAATCAACTCTAGATTAACAAATACATTGGGTACAACCAGTTTACTTAGGTTCATTCTCCATGGGTTGCTTACAGGTTGAAACCTGTCTTTTTTTCTGTAATGGTAGATAAATAAGTCATATCCCCTTTGTGGTGTCCAAACATCACCCAAGTCCTTATGTTTATCCCAAAATTTATTAGCTGCTGGATTTAATTGTGTGCTTCTTTTGGACCTTGGCCCTGACCCTGAACATTGATCAATTAAATCTTGATTGAGAGGTCTAGTTTTTATTTTTTTCCTTTTTGCTTTTGGTGTTTTTGAGGTTCTTTCCATAATATAAACCCTAGCCTTTCCTCGTAATTCACTTACTTTTGGAAAATTTTCTTAGCTTGGCCTTCATATACTTACTTGTATCAAATTTTCCTGCCTCAAACTCTTGATTGTGCAACAATGTTGTATCCTAGGTTCGTCCCTTTCGCTCCTGCTCTCCATGTGATTCTTAGATTTTTGAAAATCAGTATGAGATCAATATTTGATATACACTATTAAGCTTTGGCTCATAAATGGCTTACTTGTTGGCTTTCTTGTCATTAGGGTGGTCATTAAATTTTGAATATCTCTTTGATATCTTTGGTTGTCACATCAGTAGAGATGTACTCATTATCATCATATCGAAGAGATCATAACTCTGCTCCCGCCAATATCTATCTCTCTCTTCGATGAGCTTTATGTCATTACTTCTCCTTTGGGGTATTGATGGGACTCTGAATAATCTCTCCTCGATATACCTTGGTCCCTCTTATATCCTTTTATAGCCTAAAACTTTATATTTGATCGCCACTAATAAGGTTTTCTCCTTTTATGTCATCGGGTCATCAAGGGGATCTTTGCTTATATCCCACCGATAATCGTCACTCCCTTCTATGTTCTTTCCCTTGGTAGCTTCATCGTTGTATCAAAGGGATGCATTCTTTTGTTAGCCTGATATCCTTGTCTCCCTGGAATCACTTGTCGCTGACTATTTCCTTGTTGATTTGGCAATAGAGTAAGTCTCCCTTTTGATATTAAAATATAATATCGCATAGTGTCATGTGCTTCATCCCATTGGTGGGACATCATGTCTTCTCTCTTCGATATGCTCAAGTGTCTTCGATATGTTCTGTTTGAGGTATTGAAGGGACAATGAAGTGTGTCTTTCCAATGTATGCTACTCACCCCAACATGTCTATAGTAACTTGCTTCATCGGTCTATCGATGGGATCGCGTTAGAAGTCTGCTCGATATAGTGTTGTTGCATTGATGGCATATGAATATTGATTTGCCTCATCGGTTCATCGAGGAGACCCTGATGAGAGTCCCTCTGAAGTGGCATTATCTCTCTGATGTTTCTTATAAGGTTTAGATGGTATATGTTGCCAAGGTGACACTTAGGGGAAGGTGATGTTTACGAAAAAAATAATTATCTAAAGGAATGAATGAACATAGTTAATTAGACTTCAGTTTATTTACAAAAGGTGGTCCTAACAATTATGTAGTATGAATGATTTTATGGATCTTGTCACAAAAAAATATTTTATTTCATGTTAAGCACAATGCAAAACCAAAGGCGATAGATCTTTTGGTGTACGTGAAATGTGAATAGGGGTATGAAGGCCAATAGAAATTAAGGTGATTTTTTTAGCTTTAACATTGGATTTGATTGGGCATGAATGGCTATGAAGTCATTGCAAGAATCAAGAACTGATCTCTGGGATGCAAACCATGGATGAACGTGACCTCAATAAAAAAGGAAGGGAAAGAGGACCTAAAACTACTGTGCATGGAATAATATATATTTTCTAAGAAAAGAAGTGTTTCAGGAATTATCCATGCACTGGAAATTCTTGATCTTCTCCTACCATATTTTGAAGATAATAGGCATCTTCACCACCTTTATCGGTGATGATAAATGGTCCCATCCATAGGGATTCAAATTTCCCATGTTTCCCTTTGTCCTGGCTTCTGGTATTCCACATAAGAACCATATCATTCACTTCAAATTTTCTATCCTTTTCCTTTTTTTTTCAAATAAGTACTTCATTTGTGATTACATCTTTTTATTATATTCCTAGGCCATACTTCTTATTTCATCCAACTTTTCTAGTTGTTCCATCCTATCCTTCATAGGTTCTGGAATATCCAAATCTTCTTGTAGTATAAACTTGTAAACCGGTAGGAGATTATGCATAGGCATCCTTGCTTGCATTCCATAAACTAATTCAAAAGGGGATTCCCAGTAGAATTTTTTATTGTAATTCTATCTGCCCAAACTGCTAACCTCAATTTAGAATCCCATGCTTTTTTATTGTTATCCAACATCCTCTTAATTATCTTTAAAATAATTTTGTTGATGGATTCAACTTGTCCATTTGCTTGTGGATGATATGGGGAGGCATATGAGATCGTTATACCATATGATTCACAAAATATTTTGAATTATTCTGATCTAAAGCACATGCCATTGTCTATTATTAACCTTATAGGTACTCCAAATCTTGTGATAATATTCTCCATCAAGAAATTTATTACAACCTTACTGGTGGCTTGCTTTGTTAGTATAGCTTCTATCCATTTTGTAAAATAGTCAGTAGCTACCAAAATCCATTTATGGCCTCCACTGGATTTATCTGCAATCTCTCCTATGAAATCAATTCCCCATTGATGGAATGGAGCTTCAACTTGCATAGGTATTAATGGTAATGCTCCCTAATATTTCATCTTTCTAGATTTTTTTTGACAAGCTTCACACTTTTGTACATAATTAAAGGCATCATTGAAGACCTTGGGCCAATAATACCCTGCTCTTAAAATCTTGTGGGAAATATTCTTTGCTGAAAAATGTCCCCCACAAACACCTTCATGCATTTCTTTAGCACATGCTTCACTTGCGATTGATCTAAGCATAGTAATAACACGCCATCTCTATTTTTCCAATATAAATCTCCATCCATAAAGACATACTTTGATGCATGTAGTTTCAAATTTCTCTTCTGATTGTCATTGAATCCTTTAGGACACTTATGATGTTTGAGGTAATACATTACATTAGTGTACCATGGGGTGTTTTCAATGCTAGCAATCATTCCTTCTTCTTCTTCTCCTATGTTACAGATTTGTGCTGCTTCAAAATTTGATTCAACCATGAACTTAGCCAATCCTTGTCCTCTTAGTAGTTTGGTAATCTGGATTTCAATATCAAACTCCTGGATTTTGTTAATCCATCTACATATTTTCCCTGTAACTTTAGTTTGCACAAACACATCTTTGACTACAACATTAGGAACATAAGCAATTATTTTGGACCCTACTAAATAAGGTATGAATGCTTTAACAACTTTCACAAGTTCATATACTTGTTTTTTTGTAATTTCATATTTTAATTATGCTCCTTGAAGGGATTTGCTAAAGAACGATATTGGCTACTCATATTCTTTGTCATTCTTTTGTAGCATTACTACTGCAACAATATGATAGGATGCAAATGAGAAGATTTGAAATGGTTTACTGAAATCAGGTTATTTAAGCACGAGGGCCTCCTTGATTTCTCTCTTAATGGATATAAATGCATCAATTGCTTTTGTTGTCCAATTGATTTTTGCACCTTTCTTCAACATTTTTGATATAGGTTTTACAATCTCAACAAAGTTTGATATGAACCTCCTTACAAAATTGATCTGCCCAAAGAAAGATTAAATGAATTTTACTGTCTTAGGGATAGGAATTTTGTCAATAGCTTCCACTCTCTTAGGATCAATTCTTTCTCCATCCTTAGAAACTATGTGGCCCATAATTTTCCTTTAGTTATAACAAAATAGCATTTCTTTAGGTTTAAAGAGATACCATACTCCAGAGCTTTAAGAAGAATCTTTTCCAAATGTCCAACATGATCTTTTGCTTCCTTAGAATATGCTGTGAGGTCATCTGGATATACTATCATTAAATTTTATTGATCAAGTCAGCAAAAACAATGTCCATAGCCCTTTGAAAGGTGGAACCAACATTTGTGAGGCCAAATGGCATGCTGACATATACATATGTGCCCCATGGTGTAGTAAAAGTAGTCTTATACTATTCAGATTCTTCACCCTTACTTGGTTGTATCCTAAAAATCCATCCATCATAGACAATAACTCACACCTTGTTACCCTCTGTAGCATGGCTTCCATGTTAGGAAGGGGATAATTGTATTTAAGTGAAGAGACATTCAAATTTCAAAAATCTACACATAATCTTATGTCTCCATTCTTCTTCCTAACAGGCACCAAGTTTGATACCCATGCAGAATTTCTGATGGGTTTAATGATACCTCCTCTAAGTTTCATGAGTCATTTGTGCATCTTAGGCTCTAGAGTAGGATTTATTGGTCTCTACTTCTACCTGAAGGGTTTAGCATCAGGTTTTAATGGAGTTTCATGCTGAAATAAGTCCTCTCTATATGCTTTAAGGTCCTCATATGACCATGCAAAAACATGTTTACACTTTCTTAATAATGTAATCAACATCTTTGTAATCTTAGGACTTATCTTCTTTCCAATGTACACCTTTTTAGGAGCCAATTCAATTCCTAGATTAACTTCTTCGATGTCTTCCCTCTTCATTGGTGTTTGTTTCATAAGTGCTCAGTCATTCCCATCAAATAACCTTTCTAATGCCACTAATCCTTTAGGTATTTTATTTGTTTTGAGCTTAACCACTTCTTGGCCAAACACAATTTGCATTCCATCCACTTCTTCAATGAATGTATTGAAATAAATTTCTTGAGCTTCATATTGGTCTATACAGTACTATAGGAATTTAATTAGATCTTCTTCATCATTGAACACCTGCCAATTGTAAATACTATCAAGAATTGCAGGTCTGGTCTTGAACTCGACTTGTGAGATGCCTGCTAGTGTAAGATCATCCTTCTTTAGTGCCACATTTTCCAATAATTCAACCATTATATTTTTAGATCTGTCTACCTAGTCAATTGAAAAAGCATCAAAGAGCTCTATGGTATCCTAGACTGCATGTTTATATTGTTTCAAACTTTTATTTTTGTAGAATATTTTCCCCTTGTGAAACAACCAACTCTGAATCCCCAAACATAGTTAGTACCTTGATCCCATATCTTATGGAAATGTTTAAGCATAATAACAATGCTTCATATTCTGCTATGTTGTTTGTACATTCGAATGCCAATAGAAATGAGTACTTGAATGTTCTACCATTGGGTGAAATGAAAACAACTCCAACTCTGTTCCCCTCTTTACTGCAAGCTCTATCAAAATACATTTTCCATGCATCTTGTTCATTATGGGAAACATCTCTAGCAATTGGGTCTATATTTTGCAATTTAGGGTTTGAACGTTCAATTCTAAAGCTTCCAAGGTCCACATCACAAAACAATTCATTTGATTTGTATCAAAATGCTCCATGAGTTGTTCTGATCTTGGCTCCTTTTATAACTTGAATTCTCTTCGATTCATAAGTATTATTGCATAGGATATATCTAACTTTACATTTCCTCCAACTGTTGCAACCCATTGTCTTGATAAAAGCATACCAAAGTAAGGAGGTGTATCCACTACTGTTATGTCAGTGTTGTAAGTAGCTTATGGGTAGGAAGCCAGCTTCAGTTCTACATCCCATGTTACACTGATGATCGAGGCTGATCTATTGTCCATGGCATAACATTTCCCATAGGTAGTATCCATCCATAATCCTACCTCCTTCATAACAACCATTGGCATAACGTTAATTGCTGCCCCCGAGTCAATCATGCAGTTTCTCACCAATTTGTTATTTATCAGCAATGTAGTGTAGAAAGGGTCTATTTGAGAGGGGGCCTTTGTCAAGGTGTCCCCTAGGTGCACTTCTAGACTTTTGGATTCTTCCCTTTTGGCATTGTTTACTTGATACTTTTGGGTCACACGCTTGTCTGATTTGTTTGTTTTCTTAGGAATATCTGACAGTAGCTTGAGTGTATCATTCCTATATTCTTCTATCTTCATCATTTCTAGTAAAGGAATTGAAATTTTTATTTGAGATAGAGCTTGGGTGAAATAAAATGAAGGGGGATTTATTATTTCTATGCCTTAATTTCATCTTATGTTGGTATTCTCAATTGATACTAATTTTTTTTTTTTATAGTGCTTTAGGTAGATTAGGCTCTACATCACTTTCATCTTCTTGATCAGAGAAGATCTCTTGTTCTGCTATATGGGCATTATACCTCTGACTACTTACATCATATTCATACTCGTCCTCATTTGATGAGGAATATTCATTATCAATATGGTTAGGTTTCATTGACAATATATTTATAGTTTGATGCTCAACCTCTTGCTCATAGGGGTTGTCTTCCTTTGGAAAATTTGGGCCACTACACAATATTCAGGTGGATGTAAGAGTCTACATACCAAACACTATGGACTACTTTCTACAAGACGTGTCTTATTTTTCTTCAGCGGATCCAAAGTTTCCTTAAAATTGTATCTCTAATTTTCATCCACTGGTTTCCCATCCTTCTAGTTAGTGTTGTACAACATGTCATGGAGCCTTCGTCTGTAATTTTTGTAATGGGTATTTTGTTTGTGTACATTGTTGTTGGGATTTGGTGGTATTCTAACATCACCTCTTCTACCAAATTTTCCAGCAATTCTTCTATTTCGTTCTATAGTTAATGTAGTTCTCTTAGCTTCTGCTAGGGGTGCAGGGGCTTTATTTATGAGCTCATACCCTATCTTGGAATCAAAAGCATTAATATAGAAATCTACACACATTATTTCTATTGGTTTCAATTCAAGGGTAATATTATTTTAGGCTTTAGCAAATCTTATATTGAAATTAGCTACTGACTCATTGTAATTTTGCTATGTCTCTCAAGGTGAAATTTGAACTGTAATTCCTCCCACATTGCTCTAAAAATTGATCCTTGAAATATGCTAGAGAACTAATTGATGCATCAGGCAGATTTCTATACCAACCCCTTGCATCCTCCACTAGGGATTGCATAAACAACTTCATTTTGAGATCTTCTGCTTCTATTTCAAGATTTTCCATGACGATGTCAAAATTCTCTGTGTTCTCTATTGTGGTGGCATGAGTCCCTGTGAATTTTTGGATAGCGTTCCTCCAATCACTACTAATTGGATCAAAACAAATTTGATATGTAGAAAAGTCCAATTGTCTATATCCACTTGAAGGTCCTCTTAGAAAATGGTTTTGGTTTGATTGTTGGTATTGTCCTTAAGGGCCTTGCTGGTATTTGTACTGAGGTACATTTTTTTGTACATTTTAGTGAAAGTACACATTGCCTTGTGTGTTTTGTTGAGATGTGTAATATTGGTGGGGTGGGATGTATCATTGGTTAGGGGGCGGGTAAGTGTAAGTTGATTTTTGGGAATTTTGAGGAGTATTTTATGGTATTGTATTCTGAGGTGGAATATTTTGTTGCATTCCTTGATTATGTTGTCTGGGGGGAATTGGTGCATCTTTGACCCTCAGGTCTTGAGTTTTGTTGTGCACCCTAATTAGTCAATCCTTGGTTATGGGATGTATTGTTCATTGTATTTGAGGCATTAGAAAGTATTGCACTAAGGTTTTGAGATATTATCACTGCTTCCTCCTATATTTTTAAGGGATACAGATGAGCTACTTGCATTTTGCCATCTAGTTTGTTTATGAGAGGGAACATATCTTGGCCCACTTGTTTTAGGTTAAGTATTGCTTTGAATCATTTGTTGAGCCAACTCATCTCTTTGCTTTATCAATTCCTTTCTTTCAAGTTCCTTACTTAATTCCTCTATTTCTTGTTTTAGCTCTTCAACAATCAATTCCCTTTTCTTGGGAGGGCTATTGTGTCTTTCTATAAAGTGTACTGTATGTGTAAAAGAATTTCCTAGATGCAGTTGAGCTATGATATCCTCGTAATCCCTTTTTGCTGTATTATATGCTATTTCCTAGTCATTTCTTGCTTCAAATTATGCCATCCATTAGGTGTCAAGTGGATAAGTGTGGAGATTAAGATCATGTTCAATTTGATCTTGTTGAGGAGTCTCCATTCCACTTTGCAATATCTCTTCATGTGAGTTGGTAGTGTCTTCATTTAATGTTTTTCCTATGATGCTGTTCTGCTCTTGATTTTTTGTATGTGTGGTTGTGTTTGTGTTATGACCTTTTCCTTTAGATTTTGAGGTAGGAGGCGACTTTGAATTATCCCTTTTCCATCTGTCCAATTTTTATCCTTATTTGACTAATTATTCTGATGTAATGATCTTCTTCCCTCCATCTCGTAAAATGCTAAAAAGCTAGAATTCAATCTTTCTGATATACTTTTCAAACGTCTAGTTACTGACTTTAGTAGAGTCGCCACCCACTTTCTGATAAGTGGTAAAGTTACAATTTCTTTGTAAGATTTTATTTATAATGGTTCCTTAGTTTTTCCCCAATAGAATCCCATACTTAGTTGTGTGAAAGTGTAATTACATAGATGTGAAGTTTAATGACTTTGTAATGGAATGGTCTAGACTCAGGGTTGACTAGGTTTTTTGCCAGTAGAGTTTCCAATCCATTAGGTCTCAAGAACACAGGTTATAAGCCTTGAGAGGGTGCTAGGATCTTTGGGAACATTTTTGGCTAATGAACAGGGCTAATTGATATGTTTGAGATCCCCCTGCACTTTAGGTTTTGCAAGACCTAGGCGGGTGTAGCTAAATGATAAAGCAAATTTGGAGGTTATATGTGTGATCTCTAATTTGGGAAATATATTCATAGTGGCATGTGGAAGTGAAATAGGTGCAAAAATAACAAATAATCCTACTGTAAATGCTTTGAGGGTTGAAATATAAGAATAAGGTTTATATAGTGTATTGCTTGAAGTGGATATGACTAGTGCCTAATCTTATTGGGTAAATGGAGTCATATATATATGATAAATGTATCCCTTTCCTTGAATTAACTCTAACTATATGGCACTTTTAATTGTTTATAACTTGTATAAACATGCAAGGTTGTTAGTTATTAGGCTCTTCTTACTAATCCCAATGATATCTTTTGAGATTACTGTGACTATTTGAAGGAATTTAACTCTTTTTTGAAGGAAACCAACTTGAGATAATTTGATTAAAGGATTTTAATTCTTGGTGGAAACCTATAAACATGAACCACTTAAGGAGGATTTTAATTCTTTCACACATAGACCAATTAAATTAATCACACAGTGACAACAAATGTGCCCAGATAAATCATATATATGCTTGATATAATGAATTAAATAATAAAAAAAGACCACTTTGGAGACAACAAAGATAACTTATAAAAATTAGACTCAACAAATTGAACACTAGTGAACTAAACACTAGATTAATGCTTCTTCTCCATTAATATTGCTTCAAAAGATTATACATAATGTAATAGAAGATTCAATAATTTAACATTACTATGCTTTGCTAAATGTTGGGTGATGATGATAATGATGATGCAAAACTAGGTCTTGGTTTCCCTTCTTATACAAGAAGCAACAAGCTTCAGGCCTTTTAAAAAAGGTGCGTCTCTTCATAATTTGTATTTTAACTAATTACATTTGTTTAAAACATAAAGAAATGATTAGAAGTCTGTGATAGATTGTGAAACTTTCTCTATTATTCAACATAGAGAACCCGTGACCTCTTTAGATCTAGCAAGGTTCTCCTCTCCTTGATGAAGTGTTTGAATGTTCAATCTCCTTCAACTTGATACCTGTCCCTCCACGTCCGAGACACTTCCAATCCTGATGATGAACAAATTTATTGTTGACAAATAATTGATATATTCTTTCCTGATATGAGTATCTATGTTTGTGATCATATAATTCATATTGTATTCCATATACATTATCCCTTAGAGTTGTTTATGGGTGTTCTCCAACATCATTTCTTCGTCATTGATTAGATCAAGTGCTCGTGGTAACAATTAAGACAATTCACTTTTCCAATGATCTTGCTCTTTTAGTTCTCCATGATCATCGAAGAACAAGGGAAATGGAATATCCAATGGTTGATTGAAATCATTGAGTTCTTCCATAATCTTGGCATGAAATTGACTATGTAGATCAATCAACTCATTATACTTATGAAGCACTTGTCCATTCATACTCTTTTCACTAATTAGTTCGTCTTTCTTCTCTTTTGTGCGTTTATGTAATCTCTTATGTTCATGAAAAGTAGAGTGCAATTTCACAAAGAGTGTCTAGTACTGGTCAACTTGGTTCATCACATTTTCAAATCTCTTCTTGATTATTTTAGACATAACTTCAAACTTAGTGGTCTTTACCTTTTTCTCCATTTCATTGCATTTCTTATGGACCTTTTCATGGAAATGCTTCCAGTATATGACATCTTCCATGAAATCTAATACCTTCTTCTCATGAAGAGTACAACTCTGATGAAGAAGAAGAGGGCAATTTATTTCTATAACTAGTTGCTTCTCTTTTTCAGTTTCTCATTTTATTTTATTAGCTTCTCAACTTATGCCTTGTTGAATTTTGCAACATTTATGCTCAAATCTACTATTTCAATGGGATCAATATTTCCCACTCTCTAGACCAAAATACGTCCAAACATTTGGTTTGGGTCACTAATAATGGCAAGTCTCTTATCTTGGGGGCACAAAGCCCAAATCAACAAGGTGGACTCATCTAGATTATACCCTGAACTAGAGTACATTTTATCACTTGCCTCTTCTTTCAAATGAAATTCCTTATCCCCTCTTCTCCTGAAGCTATCAAATACTATGGAAGAACTAATGTCCCACCTTGGTAGGAGCAAAACCCCAACTTCTTATAGTAATTCCCTTCCTCTCACAGGGGTGATAGCCTCTAACTTTTGATCTACCTCTTTTCTTAATTCTTCCAGGGCATTTGCCTCTTGCTATGGGGTAATATTTTTCATCCTTTTTATTAATATCCTCTGTTTGTGTTCATAGACAAATGATTTCAATTTTTGAAGTCTTAACAAAATCATTATCTGAGACAAACTCTTAGCTGGCCCGAACCCTCACATCATTAGAGAGTTCATTTGAAGTCTCAAATTTCACAATGATTCTATTAGGGGGATGCTTATGTAGCAACATGCACATTTATCTGCTTAACATCACTCTCTTCTTCTTCAGTAATAGGAGTTTCCACAGAGAAGCTAACCTCAGGGGTAGGCTATGAAGGTACATAACTGAGAGGCTCCATCTCTTCAACCTGTGTTCTGGAACAAGTGGTCACATGTGTCTCAAAGATCATGGGAGGCTCATCCTTAGTCAACTCATCCTCATGTGTAATTAATCATTCCACACTTTCCAAGGTGTCTTGTACATCATGGTATGCTCCTCTCTATAGGGGATCATTCTCCTTCCTGCATGCCTCAGCCAACATGATTTTGTTGTATGTAGCTATCCTCTGTGTTGTTAAGGTTTTATCACAGTTCCATATTACATCATTGAAAAAATAATGATGTTCATGCCCATACAATCTCTGTCATAGTTTTGAATTATTGAAGAAGTTTTCTGGATCAAATTTTTTCCTTTCATTTCCTATTGGAAGGTTATAATGTGCCAATTTTCTATCAACTTATTCATATCCCTTGTTAGAAACAACTGTGAAGTATCCAAAATACAAAGTGCTTGGCACAAGATACTATTTACTATGTATTTTAAGGTGCACATCATCTGACTTGGCCAATTTCCTTATAATCTCCAAATATGCAACCCTGCCAGGAACAGTTCTTGGTAGTAAAAGTGGTGCTCCTTCAAACCCATATATTCTTATTACAATGTAATCAACAAATGTGTACCAATCACCCCAATTATGGTTTACCTTCTTTCTAGGGTCCTTCTCTTTGGGTTTGAGAAATCTCTGCACCTTAAGGGAAAGGTTGTAATCACATGGGTGACCTCAAAATCGATACAAGGGTTTAACAAAATATTCTTTAAGGTATAAATGATGAGACTTCACATGTCTGTTGTCATAGATTGAAGTCCACATTTGTATTGGCCTAAAATTCCCATTTTCATATGTATCTTTTATTCTTAATTCTTCCCCCAGAGTCCCATAGCTTGTCCTTCATACAATATTAAATGCATAAATAGAGAATAGTGTTTGAAATCAATTGCATCACTGTTATTTTTTTATCTTTTCAAGGGTCTTATTTAATGCATTAGCTAGGTATTATGCATAATCAAACAACCTAGAATCTCGATTCTATATGTCTGCTGCTAGAACCATAGAAGCTATTGACATGAGGGTAGGAACTTCTACTCCCAATACTTGTCTGATAGAGTAATAGGTGTACTGAAATTATTGCTCAAACAAATCCACATGAAAGGGAGGGTGGCCATCACTAGAAAACCTTCTGAGCTGATCCCCTACCTCTCGAGGTCTATGCAATGGCAATTTCTACCTCTTATAGCTAGTGTCCATGGTGTGGTACTCTGTCAAGAGATCTTTTATCATAAATGGTAGGTTCATAGTACAATCTAGTTGAAAGATAGCGAAAATGAAATCTTTGGAAATGATGATAAATTTAGATCCATCTTGCAACTAAATTTCTCATGTTTTGAGGTTATATGTAGTAGCCAACACCTTAATTAGCTCTACATTAACAAATACATTGGGTACAACCAATTTATCTAGGTTTATTCTCCATGGGTTGCTTACAGGTTGAAACCTATATTGTTTTCTGTAATGGTAGATAAAGAAGTCATATCCCCTTTGTGGTGTCCAAACATCACCAAGTCCTTATGTTTATCCCACAATTTGTCAGCTGTTGGATTTAATTGTGTGCTTCTTTTGGACCTTGGCCCTCACCCTAGACATTGATAAATTAAATCTTGTTTCAGAGGTCTAGTTTTTGGTTTTTCCTTTTTTCTTTTGGTGCTTCTAAGGTTCTTTCTGTAATATAAACCCTAGCCTTTCCTCATAATTCACTTACTTTCAGAAAATTTCCTTAGCTTGGGCTTTGTATACTTGTATCAAATTTGCTTGCCTTGAACTCTCGACTGTGCAACAATGCCGTATCCTAGGTTCATCCCTTTCACTCCTACTTTCCATATGCTTCTTAGTGAACGATAAATTTTTGGGATAGGGCACTCTCTTACACTTCTAGGGTTTTTCACCTAAAAGGAGAAAGGTATCCCAAAAACCTAGGTGGTTCACTCAAGACTAATGCAAATATGATTGAAATATGTCTAAATAGAATGTCCTAAATGTAATTGATTGATATAAGTAATTGAATACTAATGAAAAACTAAGAAAATGCATGTTATTTGAAAACACAATGTGGTATGCAAAATGACCTAAATATGCAAACAAACTGTAACAAAAATAAATGATACTATATAGGTAAGGTTGAGAGATAGGAGAGATAGGAGAATATTAGATTGTGACAAGTGTCTTAATCCTATATCATGAGACAAATAAAGATATAATCACATGTGTACTAAAGACTTCTAGAAATATTCCTAAACCCCTAAGTAAACTTAACATGCAAACATGTGCGAATAGGACCTATGAGGTGAAACAATTAGGCAATGTCCATGTTTACACCAATAATTTTCTCATTGATTGGTTTTTCCTCCTCTCTTTTTGTATATGTATCCACTCCTCTCTAAGCTTGTTTTTATTCATGCTACTAAGAGCTCTTGATTAATGCATTTTGTGTTGAGCCATATTGAGTCTTGTAATCTTGTCTTTATTAGTTATTAAATCTATCCTTATGTAGTTAATTAGATTATTATCTTTCTTAAATAAAGGTTTGAGTGGCTATTTTGTACTAGAGCTATCTTTTCAATACTTTTAGCATATTATAACATGAAGTGTGTTATTGTCTAGGGTAGTCACTAAGTTTTTCAATTTGTGAAAGATATTTGCATGAATTTTTGTTCAAGGAGTAAGTATTATCTTTAGATTGCATCCTTAGATGATATGAATAATCATGATAGGTTGACAAGAAAAGAAAAAAAACTCTCTTGGGTATCATATTTATTTTTGAGTTATGGATGTGATGGCTTTTGTATGGCATGTAGCTTAATAAGATACATCGCTACATCTAAGAGGCTCAACAAATTTAGGATAGGCTTTCATTTTTGTTAAGATAGATTGTAAAAGATAACACTCTTTTTGGGGTTTTTTGGATGTTTGTTTTGTAGAGGTTTGTAGGCGGCATAAATTTTGAGGCATCTTAACTTAAATTTTATTGTATAATTAGACTTGACAACATAGAAAACCCTAAGATAAAGTATAAATTTGTTGATTATTAATTTTGATAAAAAAAGGCTTCAATTTTTATTTAAAAATATTAATTCCTATTGTATGGTTGTACTCCTATGCATAGTCCTCCTTGCATAGTTACACAACCCCTAGATAATCTACTCCTAGCTGATACCACTCCAATTAATAATAGTGTGAAATAACACCTCCCTTGTTCATCTATTGATCTCACACTTGCATAGTTTCAACACCCTATCATACTTAACATGCTAGTAGAATATTATTTATGTAGATAATCTTTGACAAAGAATATTTTTAGCAAATTTGACTATGGGATATGCACGACTGGGAACCTATTGTCAAATCATCTACCATGTTACCTAACATAAAAATGATACATGAATTATATCCTTAGACATCATTTGTCATGTCATCATACACACTACCAAGTCACCTTGCTAGATCATCATTTAACCAATGACATTACTCTATGGATCCATATAAATTGTGGACTAGGTTGCTAACCAAGATGTTAAAGGGCCATATAGATTAATAATGACATTCATATAAAAAGTATGGTTGTTGACATTATCATCCTTCTTGGTTTAGAGAGGGATCCCTCTTCATTGGTATTTTTAATTTTGCACATCAACTTCAGAGGCTTATTTCTCAATTATTTGGAGGCATATTTAGGGGTAATATTTTTTTATTCTAGCTATTTTTTATTTTCCATGTGTCTCTATTATAATATTTTAGGTTTATCTTCCCACTTTATCAAAATATTATTTTCTCAGATATTTTACTATCTAGTTGTTCTTTTGGAACCTTTAAAAGCTCATAACTTTATGAAAATCCTTTTTGAGATCTATTTTTGAGATTCATAGCTATGTACTATTTGTTTGGTTCCTACTTTGCAACATAGTGTACTTTCATCTTTATTGGTAATTTTGGGCTTTGGAAACTTGGTTTTTACATCATAAGTCATACTAAAATAAAGTGGTAATATTTGTAATTGTTGGGGGCCTATTTAGCAAATAGCAGTAGGGGATTTCTATGTGTTGTCTTGATTTTTCTATACTCATGCATTTCTTTTTCTTAACTATGGATCAAATGGAAATTTCTCTACATTTCTCTACTTACACCATATCAATATTATGAAGAAAAATCTAAAATGCTTATCATGTTAACAAGGAAAAAGGATATTTAGAATCATTATTTGTATAGATGTAGAGACTATAATAATTGCAGATAAAATTAAATGGTTTAATGAATGTGATAGTACACATGGTTTATTATGTTTATCTATATCCCCTAATGTTCTCATTCACATCGAGTCCTTAAAGTTACCCAACTAGATTTAGACTAAGTTGGCTAGTTTTTTTTGGGTTAGGATGTCACAAGAGGTTGCTAGTTGGAGAATGAACCCATTAGCCTAATTCCTATTAAATTTTTGGCACCATTTATAGCTTCTTTTCCAAGTTGAAACTATTAATATTGTAGTTGAAACAATGTATAATTTAAAGAGAAGACACCTAATTAATACATGATATTCTCTTCCAAGCTTGGTTTAGACTATTCAATCTTTTTTTTTTTGGTCTTTACTCCAAAAATGCAAGTTTTGTGCTTTCTAATTTAATTTTAGATTATGTTTGGATGATGAGGATATGGAGTAGCCATATGATATTACAAAACTCAAGTACCAAGGTATATAACACTAAATGAAGGAGCCATACAAATTTGACTATAGAGTATCTCATGTTCTAATTTCTTAGCTTCTGATTATTTTGGCTCCAAAGTAGCAATACAAGACTATCTCTCAAGTGTTGTAAGACTAACTTCCAATTATTTTAGGTAGCTCTTGACTATTTTTGAATTTGACTCTCTATTTTAAGGGTAGCTCTAGAATACTTGACATGCCTTTTTCTACACTGTCATATAACATGCATTGTATGAGCCCACCTCTATTTAATACTATATATATATATAAACAAATAAAAAAGTTTTAAAAATATATAATTTTATTAATCAAAAAATTGTATGAGGTGGAAATTGGGGGCCACAATAAGTATGGCACCGCTTAAAAGTGTCATCTTATTTCCTAAATTTCATGAATGATATGAAAGGAGGCGCCTCTTTTAATTTTTGTCTTATATGATATTCTGAAATTTTTGTTTTATTTGATAGCAATGGGGAGTAGTCTATCCATTATTAAAAAGACATACTCTTTATTTAAACTCCCCACTTACCAAAAATCCATGCCACATATACTAGGATAACCTAAGCATTTTTTTTGGCACATATGATTTTGTTTCATCGTATATGGAGTTTTATACAAGACATGGGAAAGTTAGAAAAAAACTAATGATATGGAATTTTGTCCGAGGTGGCGGGCACTAGGAAAGAGGAGTTTGAAACTATATTTTATTGAAATTCTAAGATGAATCATGAAGAGGGTGGGTCCCACATTCAAAAGGTCGAAGGTGGATATATATATATATATATATATATATATATATATATATATATATATATATATATATATATATGTGGTGGTGGTTAAGATTAAAGGGAGGTGTTGAATATGGCAAAGAAAGGACGATATGGGAATATAGCACATTGGATTTTTGTTTTGTTTAAGGAGGCACCAAATTAGCAACTTTTGTCATTATTTAGCAAATGCTTCTATAAAGGGGTTATTTTTAATGATGGAGCTAGACATGTCAAGGACTTGTAGGCATTGTGTATGTAGTTTTCATGGGATAAAAAGTGATTTTGGCAAGGGGCTTATATTTTGGGTCAATGCTACATAGATCTATAGGTTTTTGGCATCTTATTAATGGTATGTATAGAGAGTTTTATTTATTTATTTTGATAATTTTTAAAGTTAAAGATTTTGGTGAAGATTTAGTTTAATTTAAAATAATTTATTATTTGTTTATTATTATGATTTGTTTACAATATGATTTTATGTCTTATTTTAAGGATTGTTAGTTTGTTCGTAGAAAATTATCTTCTAGTATTTATTCTTCTATTATCAACTATGCACATGTATTTATGGTGTGGAAGATTCCAATAAGGTACAAAATCAAATCTTGAGAAAATATTTTTGATGTTGGACATTACTTGAGTCAATTTACACCATAACGACATAATTAGTGATATCCAAAAATACATAAAGCTAGGGTTTTCTAACCTTTTTCTTCATTATTTTACATATTTTGATAATAATATCGTTAACCTTTGTCATTGATGTCAAAGGGGGAGAAGTGGAACTCAAAATGCTATATTTTCTAAGGGGAAGAAATGGAACTCATACTAAATTTGTCTTTTTCTTCATGTGTGTGTGTGGCCAACATTTTTTTGTTTTCCATCAATGACAAAGGGGGGGATTATTGAACAAAGGTCGTCATTGATGTCAAAGGAGATATGGTTAGAGGTGGCACTATCTTTTCAGGAGTTGTACTATCATACCTATCTGTGATGGTAATTGTATTGTCATATAATTTTGAGTTCAAGAAATATATGTTGTGAGCTATATCAAGAACATCATGCATTCATCTATTCACTATAATAGAAGTAAACTAGAAGGTTGTACCAAAATATTTTAGTTCAAGTTCTGAAGGCAGAGAGATTTATCTGGCAATCAATTATGGTCAACATTTCTTTTAGAGGGTGAGTTTTGCTTTGTTGTTTGAGAGGAGAATATGCCTATACACGTTTTATCATATTCTGGCGTTTTCGAAAGATATGTTCAACATGCAAAAAGATTGAAATGATAGAAGGTTCTTTGTGCTTATCTATCAATAAGGTGGTGTTCGAGAGTTATGCGACAACGACTAGTAATGTGCAATACCTGGAGGTGTGGGTATTAATATTGGTCTAGGTTAAGGTTACTGTGGAAGTGCACAACACATTATTTTAACGATAATAAAATTTGATTTAGGAATGACCTAGTACATGTTTCATCAAATTTGAATTTTGGTCCAACTTATGTCATCTTGGTTAATTACATATCCTTGGATGACATGAAGGAGTGTTAATGCAATATCATGTACATATAATTGTGTGGATGCACAATGTGAAGTATAATTTGAAGAGAAGGGGGTGAATATAAAAGGATACTATCTTGTGAAGCTAGAGTTAGTCAAGGAGAGTTTCATCTCAAAGTGTACGTCATTATCAAAAGATCATATGAAGAGTGTCTGAAACTAGTTCAACACGTGCATGGGATGTATCGATTGCACTGAAGGTTCACAAGCTTTACCATTGTAGTTTTGTTGGATTGGTGTTCTACTTGTAGATTTAGTGGTCAACTCATTGTATTGGGGATTGGTGTATCTAGTAGGTTAGTGCCTATAAGTGAAATTGGGGATTGGTGTCTTCGATAGGTTGGTGCCTACTTCATATTGTAAAATTCACTTATTATATTCCTGCTTTATGAGGTTGGATTTGGACAGTAGATCCAAGTGGCTATTCTCATTGTGGTTTTTTCTATCTTTGGTTTCCACATATAACTGGTGTTGTCTTGTGTGGATGTGTTTGTTCATGATAAGTGCTTGATTAGTAATAGTGAAGATTCAAGTTTCATGTTCAAATATTTATGTTGAAGTTAAGAGTTTTAAATTGATTAGATCTACTAATACCCAAAAATACATAAAGCTAATATGGAGGGTTTTCTAACCTTATTCTTCATTATAAAGAGGTTTTTGGTTGAGTGAGGAGCGAATACATCTATTTTTAACTAGATAATGTTGGTTTTCTTAAATTTTATCTAGGAAATTGTTGCAAGTATGAGCAGATTGGTGTTGTCATTGATGTCAACAAGTTTGTGTTATCATTATTGTTAACTCTATGAGAAGGAGTTTGTTGCAAGGATGTGCAATTAGTATTGAGTTGGTGTTGATGCTTTGATTAGTTGCTATGTTGTCATTAGTAAGCTACTAGTGTCAACCTCTAGTGTTACTTTGATAAGCTTCTATGGTTGAGATGTTATGTTGCAGTTGGCTTGATGGTGATGAGGAAGTACTAAAGATGTTGATGATATGTTTCTATTGATTGGTTTCCAAGTGATTTTGAGAAAATTGAATAAAAAGAGGAAATAATGTGTTGTAGTGTGTTTAGTGTTCCATAGTAGTGTTCTGGCTTGACTCCATAGTTCTTTTGGGTTGAAGATATGCTTGTGTAGTTTAAATATGTTGATCAGAGGTGTTTAGAGGTATAGTATATATAATTTTGTGTGCTAGATCATTGTGTAGAGGAAGTTGTGTTCACCAATGTGTGAATTGTATATTGCAAAGGTGTCTGGGAGAAATGTTCTCTCTTTTCATTTCTCCACATATTGGTTTTAGGTCTTGTGAAGATCTAGAAGGGTGTTGATAGAGTGTGCATCTTTCTTTAGATGAAGTTTTTCATGGTTTGGTCCCTCGAAAGTTAGTTTCTTGAGTTATAGTGTATGACAGATTTGTTTGAGTATACTAGGTATGTACATTCTTCAAGTGAAAGTTCTTGTGAAGAAATTTGTTGGGTTTTCAAGGTGTTTGTAGAATATTCTAGATTGTGTTCAAATATTATGTGGTGCCCACGAGTTTTCTTTGGATTCAAGGAAGAATGTACTTAAGTGTTAATGGTGTTAACATAGGTTCAATCAACCTTGGGTGTTTACACTACTTGTGAAGTTGCTTTGAAATTTGTAGAAGTGTGGTGTGGTGTGTATGAATGGATTCGAGTCCTAGCTAAGGTGTGTTGTGATCCACCTTCATTACTTTCCATTGCGAGAATGTTTTGGTGTTGACCTAATTTGAATTTTCATAGTTGAGGCGCATAGCCAACCTTAGAGAATATTTTTAAGGTTGAATATTATATAAATAAGTGTTGTGTTGTTAAGGGATGACAAGATAGATGAGTATTATGTGAGTGATGCAAATTGTAGAGTTGTAGGGTGTGAATTTGAGAAGTATAGTGCAAGCTTTCATGTGTTAGATTACTGAATGTAGTGAGAAAAAGGTGTCTACAATTCCTCAAAAATATTGTGAAGGTATTGGTGATGTTGTGGTGGATTTTTTTGTTTCTTTGAGATGGATTTCTCATTGTAACACTCTTCTCTATCTTCTTTTTTATTCTAGTAGTGAGCCTTTCTTTCTTTTGGGTAGTGAGCCCTATTATATTTTTTATTGAAATTACTTTATATTGTGAGTTAATCCTCACCATGGTTTTTTCCCATCTTGGGGTTTTCCATGTAAATCTGGTGTTTCTTTGTGCATGGTTTTGATGTGTTTTAGTTTTTGTTATTTGCTTTCATGATAAATCATTCTAATAGATTAAGGGTTCATTGAATTAACGTGGATCTGAATGTTTGTGAGGGTTTTGAATTTTTAAGGTACAACTGATTCACCCCCCCACTTCTTAGTTGTCTTGTGCATTCAATAGAAACATGACATATTTGAATGAAAATTAGACTCTTTAGTGGAAATTCATACATTATAAATATTTGAAATTTTTTAATGCAAACTATATTGTTTTGCATGTCTCCATCCATATTAGTCAAACTATTTGAAATCATGATAAGTTTCATTTATTTACAATTAAAAGTGATACATGTATGCTTTCTTAATCAACATGTAGCTTTGTACATCCTAGATACTTGCACTAACACCTAAGGCTAGGGGTGTTTCATCAAAGGTGAAAGCAAGGATTATGATCAAATTGTGGGATAAAATTACAAAAGAATAAGTATGGATAGCTCCTTCTTCTTCTTTAGGCTCTACTAGACCAAGGGGGGTACTCCTTAAGGCATGTTTCTTGAAAATATTCAGAAAAAATAATGATATAATGAATATTATGGTAAACCATATCCCAAAATGTAATAACCCATACCAATTTTTTCCACAAACTTGTATATACTTTAGCTCAAACTTGTAAACATTTTCTCAAACAGTTTGGAAATCATATATTCAATCAACAAATCTAATTTAAAGGGTTTAGAATAGCTACAAGTATCGATATTGATCATATGAAATAATCACAAATAATTTCCATACATGAAGATAGTCATCGACACTTTTACAAAAACTTGGCATTCAACAATTTAATTGCTGATAAATTTTATTATGCAAATACACAGTTGGAAGGTAAATTTCGTTAACCTTCAATTCTTGAAGACTCTCATATGCATCCAAAATTTAATAAATTAGTCCCTTTTTCCCTTATACATGGTTGTAGAATTGAATATCCTTAGTTTGAGTAGTTGACTAGTGATATTTTAGGTTTGATATTTACATACAACTATGTACAAACCTTGACTAATCTATCTTTATGACATGCAAAATTATTTCTAACTGATTATGGTGAATACTCATAGTATTGATTTCCCAAAACTTGCAATTATCTTTCGACTAACCCACACCCTTCATTATACATCCATAAATTCCAACACCAGCTCTGTACAAGTTTCCATTAGCTATAATACAATTGAAACTCTTACAAATGCAACACGCCATCACTTATGACATCCTCATTTAGACAACGACCAACATTTGAAGCATGAGAATTTAATATAGAATGCTAATCAAAATAAACATTAATATTTTCTTACAACTTTAATACTTCATGCAAAATTTAGTAAAATTGTAAACTAAAAACCCAACAAAACCTGGAAATAAAATCTCAAAAATGAAAAACACTACAAAATCCAATGGCACAAACATACAACACAACATGAACTCGACATGAATCCACTCGATTAGTTAGGTGGATTCCATCTATGAAATTGATTTTTTAAAGGGTTTTCATTCTTTGGTTGAAGAATGAATGTTCAAGTTTAATCTCTCCAAATTGGGATTTGTAAAATAAAATGTCAAGAATGAGATTCCTTTCCTCCAAATCGCCTTTTATAAAAACTTTTAGAATAATAAAATATTATTATATTTGTCATCTTATCTTTCCCTCCAAATAGAGACTTTAGACTCCTTTAAAATAATTAGCATAAGTTGTCTTTTAATTTTTACCTTTTTGACAACTTAACATTTAACTATTTAATTATTTAATTATTTTCCACACATCTAGCCAAAGTTATGAAAAATATTAAAATGGACAAAATATTAATTTTGACCATACCAAAACATTCTAGTAAGCTCTTAGGATCTTAAACTTTATAAAAATTAGCGCTTTCCAAAACTAGAAAACTTCTCCAAGTGTGGAGAGATCCTAGAATGTTGAAACTACATCTAGAAAGTACAATTGTACTCATCTTGATTTCATGATCTCAACTTCACTATTAGAATTCATTTCCAAAAATGTTGGCATTCTCCAAAAATCTTAGAACTTTCCAAGAATGTGGGAATGGACCAA
>VDFB02302705.1:265629-296774 GCA_007258455.2 Sequoia sempervirens | reverse complement strand
TCCTTAGAGATGTTTATAAATACCACCTCAACAAATTTAAACATCTACAAGGAAAAAGAGAAGAAATCTCTATTGTTACTTTCTATCAAATCATTCTCATTGGTCATAGTTCATTTTTGCGCGTCATTCCATTCCATAACACACAAATATGATTTTGAGAGGCTTCGATTTAATCTACAAGAATCTATAAGTTTACATAAAATTACAAACATTCGTTTGATAATGAGAAAAAAAAAAAATTAAACCTTAACTACTAAATTTTACATGACATTAATGCTCATTCTTCTTCGTTATTTTGATAACTTAATATCTCCATCTTACATTTCAATTATTTATATTTATTTATTAACGTAAACTACTTTTCTAACAAAAACACAATTAATATCTTTATCTAACCACACCCACCCACGCCCCTCCCCCCACAAAAAAAAAAAACAAAAACATAATTCGACGAAAAAAAACCTTTATCTAAAAACTCAATTTTATCATTTTACCTTTGGTGCGTATATGTGAGAGAAAAGGAAAATTTTCCAAGCCGATATTACTTACACAGTGAACACATGGCTGTATGCAAGAGCGACATATTTGTCTTTACATTACACCGAATACCTCCTATCCATTGAGATGGAAGCTTACACTACGCCCAGCTCAAGCATACATGGCACGCCAGGAAGTTTACATTGATTTCTGAATGGATAAGATCTAATATAGGCAGAGGTTCTTCGGTGCGCGCTGACTAAACGGATTATAAAAGCTCTGAGAAGGATACAGTTTGGTGTTTTTCTCAATTCAATCTTGCAGAAAGTTTTCATGGTTGCCTGAGTTGCTCTATGCAGGTCTAGTTTTAGTTTTAAAGATAAACAGCAGGTTTGATGGCGAAGAAGAGCACAACAGAGATATGGCAAGAGCTGCCAGATGAATTGCTGTTGAAGAGTGTAGCAAAACTGTCTAGCAGACCACTTTCCAGAATGAGGTTGGTCTGTAAGAGGTGGAATGAGATGTTTTCTTCACCCGAATCTCTCAGAACCATGTTTCCAGATCGTTCTTCTCCTAGCTGTGTCTTCTTATTGCAGTTTTCTCCATATGGATCAGAGGGGATACAGTCATGGATCATTGAAGGTGATGCAGATTTTTATAGGGTTCCTTCGGTAAAATTTCCAGAGTACTGTAAGTGCATAGAGGTGGTCTGCAACAATATCTATTTGTGCTCCAAACGGGTAAGAGATGGTCCTTCCAATTTCTATATATTTAATAAATCTGATTCTAGTACTGCAACTTGGACAGAAGTTCCTCGTCCTTCACAAATCACTACTACTTTAGGTACTGATTTTATAGCAACAGCTTTTGTCTCTTCCATCAATCAGCATATAATCTTGCTTGGGCAGTACTACTGGCACACAAATAGCAGAAGTATTGTTGAGATTTATGATTCAAACACTAATTCATGGATTCAAACTTTTGTTGAACATTCATTTTTTCCTTTGGGGAGAGGTTTTTACTCTCAAGGACGATTTTATTGGTTAAGAAATTATTCAAACAATGGGGAGGTCATTGAATTTAATTGGGCTGAAAAGAGTTGGACAGTAATTCCATCCCCAGCAGATACTACTGCAGACTACCCTTCAGCTGTTGGTTTTCCTTCTGAAGAAGTACAAACAAAATTGTATGAAAAACATTATGATGTTATGATTCACTGGAGGAGCTTTACTGCATCTTGGGAATTAGCAGGATGTGATGATTATGTAGTATTGGTTGACAAAGAATATCATCAAATGTGGAAGTTAGATAAAGAGGACGGTGAAGAAAGAAAGAAATGGTCTCTCATACACATCAATTTGCCTCAAAAAATTTACAGAATAGCAGTTAACAACAATGGGTACATATTAGTTGTGGGAGAGAAAGTATCACTCTACAATAATGAAGGAAGAATAATCCGAACAATTGAATTAGCAGAGTTTCATCCACAACTTCTTATCCAAACTCAGAACTATGGAAATTATATACCATTTTTTGGTATGGCTGTAGATTCTACCAATGTTGTATGGTGGCCATAATAAGCAATTTTTAATTTTCATAATAAACATTGTTAACTTCTCATATATTTTTTTATTTATTAAAGTCGTGTATTTTTTTATTAAAAATATTGTATATATTGGTTTGTTTTTTTTTTTTAAGTTTGGAAGTTCATTATAATTTTACTTTTTCAGATTTTTATTTTATTAAATTATTTGAATTTTAGTTATTAGTTTTTTTGCACTATGGTAGTAATTGTTATTTTGATGCAATAACACTACTCATATGTGGGTGTGCAAGTGCTACAAAGATCCATCAAAGTGCAGTGATAGAGTCTTTATGTAGAAACATATTATCTCAAAATAAGAGTGTTAGAGATAGTTATGCCCCCTTCCAGTGGCCAGTCCTTTGGATATAAGGAATTGGAAGAAAGTGAAAATGATATATGATAAAATGGCGTGTTAATTAAATTGTTGGTTTATTTTATTTTTACCTTACTTTTTTTGCAAGGATGTTTTTTTGTCTTTTATTGTGTATTATCTACTTTATTTATAATTTACTCTGTACATAATAAATTCTTTCATTTTACATAAAAAAATAATAATTTAGTCATAGGTAATGGTCAAATCATGAATTCATATTACCCTTTTGGTCAAGTTATTTTTGTATAGGTTCAATCAAAGCTAGTTCTGTTAAACATGTATTAATTCCAACTATTCTGCATAATATAAATATGACGGCCATGTGTAATCCCAAGGGGGTTTGGTCAAACTATGTTTATCCAAAAATTATAAACAATAGGAACAGTAAGTCCCTCTTTCTTTCTTATGGGGCTTGGGACGAAGGAGGTTTGGATGTCTATAATTAGTCTAGATGGAAAGGTTTTTGAATTTTTACATTTACAAATTTCATTTTTTTAAATAGCCCTTTTTCGATCTCATTGAATAAATTTTGAAAATGCAATTTTTATTATATTTATTACTAATTTTTAATCTTGGATGACAAATGGGCCACTATCCCAAAAGGCAAGGTTGGTTCCATAGCCAATAAAAAGTAAAATTTATTTAAAAGATCATTGCAACAAAGAACAAAATGTAAGTCAAGCTAATATATATTTTTCTTTTTATATATAATTACCAAAATCTTTGACATCCAAAATAAGTGCTCTATTTTTATAGATGTAACTTTAAAAAATCATTTTTAAAATAATACATAAAAAATACGACTACGCAAAAATATCAAGTTTAAAGTTAAAAAAAATTGTTACAAAATTCTTAAAGTCCAAAAAAGCTTACTTTATGAACTACATATATATTAATATCTTGTGAACCCAATTATGAATTGTGATGCCAAAAATCATGGAAACAACCAAAAAAGCTTACTTTATGAACTACATATATATTAATATCTTGTGAACCCAATTATGAATTGTGATGCCAAAAATCATGGAAACAAAAGAATTGGAGCATTAACTTGGGCCTTTGTGACTATAACCATGATATATCTTGTGAGCTCAATTATGAATTGTGATACCAAAAATCATGGAAACAAAAGAATTGGAGCATTAACTTGGGCCTTTGTGACTAAAATTGTTGTGATGAATAACTAGAGATATAATTTGGAACCATGAATACATGGGAGGTTTAGGAAGAAAATGGTTTGGTCTTTTACATCAAATTGGGTCCTAGGTAATCATGCAATTATTTTAAATTGTCTTCTTTATATATCTAAACTATAAGATATGCACATGCTTACAATTTACTTAGTTATTTCTAGTGTGAACTTAATATTGCTCCTTTTTGTACATGAACAACTAATTGTTATACTTGGAAGTAGATGTTTGAGTTGGAAAATTATAGATTGTTAGATGGTAACTAGGGCTCCTCTTGACCTATGTATAGTTGAGTCAATTAAGTAAATTCACAAGTTCAATTATTCAAAGACTATTGGATGTCAAGGTGCAACCTAGACATAAAATCAATTTCTTTGGGAACTTTCAATGCTATGAAGTATATTTAAAGGATAATGTGACAAGTTTTAAAATCACACCTTGAATTAGGTAGTTGGGAAATATTGCCAGTTATATCTTATGAAGCCTTGTTGTAATTTAATTGGTATTTACAAGAGCATGAGAAATTTTAATTTTAGTTGTTGGTTATAGGAAATTTAGTTTTCCATTAAATAAAAATATTATCAAGCATACCCATAAATTTTAGTTCAAGAAAACAAAGGACATAAGGGATGTGGGTAAATTTATAAAATTTAAATGAGATATGACCCATATAATTTTTTGTTGCATATAGAGAATTTGAAGCATATATTTTGAGAAATTTATCATCACAAACTTATTACAAGTAGATTATCAATCTATCAAAGCTATGGGATATGTATAATCCATGTGTTCTTTGGACATCCACTATTATATTGTCATAATTGATTGAAGGTTAATGTGGGTGGGTTACAATAAATTGAAATGTAAATATTTGGATATTGGTTGTTGAATAAATTATGTTTTTAATTTTCTCATGGTATTAATGGCTACAACATACCAATAATGATTAGGATTAATTCATTCTAGACTTGGAGATCACTATATAGATTAAACTATGTTTCTTTTATAAGGGTTGGAAATATCATATGTACTAGAATTTTTCTTATAGTTAAGGATATGCAACTAAGATAGTTTATTGTGTTTTTAATAGTCAATGATCTACAACTAGGATAGTTTATCTTTTAAAAAATGATACCGTAACACTCTACCCCATTTGGTGACATGATGTGTTTCCATTCAAAGGCGATAAATGTTATTTTCATTACAATAGTACAATGTGTTTTATACTATAGTAGTAATGTGGTTTTCACTACGGTAGTAATGTGTTCATATTAATGAAAATGATGCAATAAAACTCTACTCATATGTGCACATTTAAGTGCTTTGAAGATCAATTTTTTTCGCAAAGATGATTTTTTATGTAGAAACATGTTTTTTTTATATAAAAGGCATTGCATGTGGATTATATTATATATAAAAAGTGATCACATTTGAAGTCGGAAAGAGAAAAATCTGGCATAACATATAGCTGATAGCCGATAGTGATTCTTTATGTAGAAACAAGTTAAAATCTCAAAATAAGTGTTAGTGATAGTATATACCCCATTCAATTTATTAGTTCATTCTATATAATAATATTGTAATATATTAAAAAGGATGCATGATTAAAAAAAAATTAATTAAATGATAGGGTTCTTTTAGTTTTACCTACCCTTTTTTCATAGGGTGCTTTTTTGTTTTTTCTAATGTAATTTACTTTTATACACACATAGGTACTTTATTTTTATATATAAAATAGATAATTGAATCATAGAAATGGTGAAATCATAAATTCATGTTACTCTTTTTGGACCAACTATTCACATAATGTAGACATAATGTCCACATAAAAAAGTGGGGTTCATCCCAATGGGTTTTGGCTGAACTAGGTTTAGCCAAACCCCCATAAAAATAAAATCATTAAGTCCCTCTATTATTTTTGTGGTGATCAAGAGTGGAATGAGGTTTGGGCCAATCTCATATGACCCAACATATCTGTTGATAGTCTAGGTGGAAATGTTTTTGTGTCAATTTCTTCTATTTTCTAAATTAGGATCAAATTAATTCTTACCACTTAAAATGAATTTTTAAAAATGTAAATTTTATTTTTTGAAAAAATACTCCTTTTTTATTTCATTGTGTGGATTTTCAAAATATATTTTTTATTTATTTTATTTCTTTTTAATATTACTTTTAAAATTTTGATGACAAGTGGGTCAATAGCCCAAAAATTGTTGCTGGTCATTTTGGCCTAGATAAAACTTTAGCTCAACTAAGTGCTCATTACTTTTGGCCTAAAATGAAATCAAATGTGAGAAATTTTGTAGAAAATTTTAAAGTGTGTCAATACACCAAGGGAAAGAGTACAAATGACAGTCTTTATCAACCTTTACCAATCCCAAACATACCTTGGGACTCCATTAGTATAGATTTTGTTTTGGGTCTACTTAGAAACCAAAGAGGCCATGATTCAATCTTTGTTGTAATACATAGTTTTTATAAAATGGCTCATTTTATAGCATGCAAAACCACAAGTGATGTCACTTGTATTTTTTATTTATTCTTCAAAGAGGTGGTTAGATTACAAGATATTTCATTAAGCATTATATCATATAGAGATACTAAATTTGTGGGACACTTTTGGATGAATTTATGGAAGAATTTGGGCACTAATTTGAATTTCAACTGAACATGACACCTTAAAAGTGATAAAAAAAGAGGTGGTCAATAGGACTTTGGGTAATATACTTAGATGATTAACAAAGGGCAATCCAAAACAATGGGATCTCATCTTGCCACGAGTAGAATTTACTTATAATGATTCACCTAACAAGAGTACAAGTATGAGTCATTTTTAAATAGTCTATGGTTAACATCCTAGAGGTGTCTTTGAGTTGAGGGATTTAGGAACAATGGAGAAAATAAGTGTTTAGGGAGAGGATTTTTCAATTTCTATGCAAGAAGTACATGAACTTGTAGTCAAGGAATAATTAGAGGCAAGTGTGACTAAATACAAGAAACATGCAAACCTAAAGAGAAGAGGTTAATATTCAGATTGGAGACATGGTATTAGCTCATTTGAGGAATGAAAATTTTTCAAAAGGTGAGTATAATAAACTGAAAATAAGGAAAATTGTCTCTTATAAGATTTTAAGAAAGTTTTCTAACAATGATTATGAGATAGAATTGTCAAGTGGTGTTGGAATATATCCTATATTCAATGTTAAAAAATTGTATCCATACAAATAAGGTGATGATAAAGGTGACACAGTTGAGAGAAAGAAAATATTAGTTAGGAAATGGGAAAACCAATTGCCAAAAACCAACAAGGAAGAACTAGAAGTTATTCTTGACAAACAAGTTTTTAAAGAGATAAGGGGTAAAGAGTACTAATTGTAATTAGTGAATTGGAAAGTTCATTCAATAGAGGATGCTACTTGGATGAAAAATCAGACATCAATACACATGGGATTAGCCTTGTAGACCTCATGAGTAGGAGCTCATGAGCCAACCTTTTACTCCTTGGGAGTATGATACAGAAGCATTACTTTATCTAGTTTTAAATTTTTATTAGAATTTGGTTTTAGGTGTTTAATCACATGTTATGATGTTTCTATTTAACTTTAGACAAATAATTAGTCATAAATTTTAAAATTTGGTGTTTTTACTCAACCCTAAGAACCTAATTAAGGGTTTTGAATGTTTAATTTGTATACTTGAGTTTGCATGGGATGGGATGGGTAGATAGGTATGATATTTAACTTTTAAAAACATAGAAAATTAGTTCTATGTCTTTTTGGAAAGAAAACCTGAATAATTTTTTTGCTTGCAAGTATGCTAGCAGGGTGTTACTAGTGTTTTAGACCTCCATTTTTGCAAAATAAGTAGATTTTGGAGTTCTTTGTTTGATTTTCTTATTGTTGGAGATTTTAAAGGTTTATAAAGACCTAATGAGTTTGGTTTTAGGTCTTTAAAGTGGATGTTAAATCATTTTTTTTTACTTGTTGCCTAAGATTTTAAGAAAGAAATTTGAGTTTTGGGAGGAATACGCCTACCTAATTAATATTGTGATCAAGTGTTTATACCTATTCTAAATCATGAAAAATAGAATGTGAATGAAGGAAAACACTTAACACCTCAAAGATTAGGGATATGTTAAACTTAAACAAAACAAAGCTAAGAAAAGTGATTATACCTTGTTTAAGCTTGTTCCTTGTTTGGCCCTTGATCTTCAATGTTTTGTGTGCTCCTTTGATGGCAAGATGTGATAAAAATGGATTCAAAATTATCTATAGAAGATGGGGAATGCAATGAGAAAAGTGGGTAGTTGAATGGATGGATGCAAGTGCAAAGGATGAAGCTTGAATATGAGCAACAATGGAGGTCTCAAGAATGCAAGTGTTGGAGAGTTTGATTGAAAAATGTGAATGCCTAATGAATGAGAATGAATGAAAATCATTCATTTTAAGAGAGAATTCTCTAGAGAATTCAATTTTCAAGATTGAGACAACATGGTCAAGATGGAGGGCTATGGTGAGTTGAGGACTCACAAGCCCTCACATCTTTCCATGTGGAAATGAAATGGAAAAAGGACATGGTGAGGTGGAAAAGGTACCAATGAGGTGGAGGTACTTGCAAGTACCTTGGGATAAGAGAAGATTTCCTCAAAAAGGAATTTCTTGTTCCCATATGAGAGGAAAGTGACATATGAGGAGTTTTAGTATTTTTCAAAAATCCCCATGGGGAAGAGGGAAGTGGTTGGAGAAATAAATGTGAGTTAAAAATTCACATGATTGGAATGGATAAGGTGGTTGGGAGAATAAATATTAATTTTAAATTCATATGAGAAGCACCTTGTGGATAAGACAAGGTCCTTATAATAGAAGGTTTTTGGCTTCATACATGACTGATGTGACCTTTCAATGATCACATGACGAAGAGAAGAATCTTTGGATGGATAAAAGTGAATTTTAAATTCACATCGGGAAGAGGGTCTATGCCAAGTATGGAAAATGTGAAGGTTGACCAAAAAGGTATACCAAATGTGGCAAGGTGATTAGATTAAGAAAATTAATGGGAGATTAGAGGCAAGTGGGAGAATATGGAGGATGTGACATTAATCCTGATTAAGGGTGTGCACATCCTAATCATGGATTAATTAAGTTGATCCATATTAGAAGAGGGTTATAGAGGATGTGACAAGGAGAGAGAAAAAAGGAAGAATTTAAAATTGATTTAATTCAAAAAGGGTCAAATGACTAAATTAAATAAATTGATATGTTTATTTAATTTAGAGAGGAGGGATGAAAGGTAAAGTATTTAATTGTTAGGAACCTTAGGTAGAAGGTGAAATATTAATTAAATAAATCATTCAATTAATATTGATCAAATAGATGAATAAAGTAGACAAGTTTGACCATGTGGGAGTGGTCAAATTTGGATGTCTACATTTTGCCCCTCTTCGAAATATTGCTAGAATAATAGTGTTTCGAAGAAAAGAAAATGCATATGACTTTGTGGAGGAAGCGACTAGAAAATGATGCCCCAGTGTGGGAGGAGTTGCATGAGCTTCCCAAACAGAGGGAAATGAAGGGAGATGCCCCAATCTCGTAAGAGAATGACCATGACAAAGGAATGGGTAAGAATGGTAGGGTATGCCCCCTCGAGAGGGTAGTTGGGGAAGAGAAGGGGGCCCCAAGCGACTTTGTGATATGAGGAAACAAAAGACACAATTGGATCGAACTAAAAAATCTAGGTAGGTTTGGATTTTGAACAGACACACAGTTTGCGACTAGCGGCCCTCAGAAGTTAAAGGATTAGTTGAATTAAAAGAGGTTTAAATAAAAGGTAAAAATACCCTTCACTTAAAAAAGGTTTAAAATGGAGGGAAAAGTTATATAAGGTAATTTGAGAAATTACCACTCCTCATTTGCACACTTGGCAGTTGAGTGAGAGAGAGAGAAGAGGAGAGGAAGGAGATGAGGAGACAGGATGTCAGAGGACTACGACTCATATATCATCTATCGGGGGGACGAGGTATGATGGTTTTACCATGAGTGCGCGGTTCCACACTAGGTTAGATTTGAAATCCCCTTTGTGATTTTAAGCGTTTTTGATGTATTTTTTAGTGTTTAGGCTTTTTCAAAAATATGGGTTTTGTTTTCAGGTTAGTTTAGAAAAATGGGTTGGGGGTGAAATTTTGATTTCACCGAATGGGTGGGAAAAACCACCTATTAGAGGCACGAGAAAAAAGGGGTGGTGAATTTTCCCAACTAGAGGGCAAATGCACCCCAAAAAATGAAAATAAATGTTTGAACAGGGCAGAGGGACAAAAGGGGAAAGTGGGGCTTGCTCCGAGTCGAGCAAAACCCACAAAAAATATTGGAATGGTCGCAATGGGGTGACCTCACCCCGAGGAGGGGCGACCCTACTCGGGCGAGTTCGCCCGTCCTGGGCGGGTCCACCCCTGGCTAGGCGGGTTCACCCCACGCCCAGGCAGGCTCACCCGAGCTTGGGGTGAGGCCGCCTCGAGCTCAGGTGGGCTCGTCCCGAGCTTGGGGTGGCTTCGTCCCAAGCACGGCTCGCCCGTTGATCCGAGGCAGGTTCACCCACCGAGTCTGGGCAGGTTCACCCTAGGCCAAGGAGGGTCTACCCCAAGTCGAGGTAGGTTCACCCAAAGCCAAGGGGTGGTCACCTGGGGAGGAGGGGGGAAAAATAGATAGAAAAGATCGGGAAAAAATGGGAAAAAGAAAAGCCAAAAGAGGGGAGAGGAAAAATTAGTAAAACGATTTCCCAGGGCCGAGAGAGAGAAAAAAGAGATAAAAAGATAAGAGGACTAACATGTGGGGTTGTTCTGGATGTAGAGTTGACTCACTGCAAACACACGAGAGGCGTTTGGAGGTGCTAGCGGTTACGTGGTGGCCATGACCGGAGTGGATCATCGGGTGCTAGCACAGGCAAGATTGCTTCATCTATTAGGATACCTAATGATTAGAGCACATCGAACGTTGCAGACAGTGTTGATAGAGAGATGGAGTTCACAGACGTCAACCTTCCATCTCCCGACAAGGGAGATGATGGTGAAATTGGAGGATGTATGGTGGATTTTGAGGCTTCCCATAGCAGGCCACTTGGTGAGTGCGACAACGTCAATGGGGGAAGAGCTAGATCACATTGAGTGGGTGTTGTTAGGACATGACGACCTGCTGATAGAGAGGCAAAGGCTAAATGTGGATCGATTCCTGTCATTGAGGGTGCCACCATTACCACTATATCTATGTGGGCTAATTACTAGACTACTGTTGTCAGACCGGAGTGGGCCTTTCTACAGCTTGAGGTTTATGGAGGTGATTCGACACATTATTGAGGGGAGAGAGGGGTAGTTTGTATGGGGTACATGCATATTGGTACAGCTTTATAGAGACATGCATGTCATCTGTTACCGAGAGACACCTAGTGTGACACATGTGACGCTATTACAGGTATGGGCCTAGGAGCACATCAATGTTACTAGGCTAGGAGTTGTGAGAGCAGGATGGGAGGATGAGAAAACACCCGTAGCTTGGTGGTATGGGCAGGAGGAGCCCTGGGTTTTGCACTATGAGGGCCTAGGGGATATAGATGGATGGAGGAGGATAGTGGATGATCTGTGGGAGGAGCACGTAGTATGGACGCCATATATGTTTCAGAGGTTTACAAGATGGAGGAGGGATGAGGAGGTACATCGAGGATACTTCAACACTAGATGCTTTATAGTCAGGAGGGAGCCACGCATAGTGGAGGCACATAAGCCAGACAAAGTGGCCAAGAAGTTTAGGGTTGTACAAGATATTATGTAGGGTCCAGACATGTTTCGACGAATCACTTGAGAGCGGCCATGGGGGGATCCAATTTTGTTGAGGTTTTCCAGAGATCATTGGGAGACATTGCAGCTAGTGCCCTACTTGGGTAGGACTAGGGGGAAGATAGATGCAGGGGTGACAGAGCGATATGCCAGGTGGCGTAGACGTCACCTACCTCCATGGATTACTCCAAAGGAGTCGATTGTGGGGCCCTGGGGTTTGGATCAAAGGATGAGGCACAGTTAGCATGTCAGAGGAGAGGGAGGAGAGAACAACAAAGGAGAGGACATGAGGTAAGTAGAAGGATAGCAAGAGGGGGGATAGGGAGAGGGAGGAGTTGTTGGGCAGCCAGAGAGGACAGGTAGGAGGAGGAGATAATGAAGGAGAGCCTGGGTGGAGATCAAGGCAGAGCAAGAGAGAGGGGAGGCGAAGGTGGAGATGTTGGACACAAGGGGTGAGGCAGGGGAAAAGGCTAGGGCCATGGGTCTTCAGGATAGAGGACAGGGAGAGGTTGGGGGCTCAGGACAATAGGAGAGGAGGAGGAGGAGGCCTCAGTGGAGAGTCTGAGTGGGGATCAAGTCAGGGGAGCATGGAGATGAGGAAAATGTGGAGATGATGGATGAGAGAGAGGAGACCGAGGCAGAGGCAATGGACATGGAGGTGCATGATATTCCCCCACTATCCATGGTGCCATCAATAGGAGAGGATCTGTCCATACTGTTGATAGGGGCCATGGCAAGATTATAGATCATTGAGTAGCAGTTGAGAAATATAGAGGTGGCGAGATGTTAGCTAGAGGTAGAGGTGAGCGAGCTACGAGAGGAGGTGGCCAGAGTGTGAGTAGAGGGATAGAGGGATTATGATAGCCTACCACATGAGGCGTCATAGATACAAGAGGAGAGGGAGGAGCTAGAGGCCAAGGTGATTCGAGTACGAGCAAAGGTTTCCAAGGAGCATGAGGAGGTGGTGGATGTGAGATGGTAGTGGGACAGGTTAGATGCAGTAATGGCTATTCGACAAGTCAGGGGAAAAGAGGTAGCGACAAACCCGATATCATCAGAGGCTATGACACAGGTGGAGAGGGACATGGAGGAATTGAGGAGGCAGGTGGAGGTACTATTGAGAGAGAGGACTGAGTTGAGGAAAAAGTGAGATGATCTTCGCATCAGAGTAGAGGGATCTAATCAGATAGTCAGAGAGATGGGACTGATGCAGGAGAGAGTGGATGCAGGACAAACATAGGTGGAGACCCTGCAGGGGGAGAGGGATGTAGCACAGGTGCAAGTATAGACCTTATAGAGGGAGAGAGATGTAGCATAGGTACAGGTGCAGACCTTATAGAGGAAGAGGGATGCAACACAGGTACAAGTGCAGACCTTGCAGGGGGAGAGGAATGCAATAGTTTCCCTAGCAAAGATAACAGAGAGAGGTCAGGCACAAGAAACACAGGGTGAGGCTGGTGAGATGGGGCTAGAGGTGAAAAGATTGTAGGCACAGATGCAGGATGAGAGGGATAGGGCCACAGAGCAGGTGTCACAGCTGGGAGCAAAGAGAGCAGCTGAGGTTGGCATAGGACGCATGGGCGCAAGAGCAGAGATCCATCAGTTTAGATTGAGACAGATACAGACATGAGCGGAATGCCACTAGGTATCAAGCTGCGAAGAGAGATGAGTATATGAGGGAGGCAACCTACTAGATGGTCACTTATCAGCATGCGGTTCCAAATCCGACATAGCGCATGTTTCATTATGTCTGATAGGCTCTTTAGATGCCCGCACCATCTCAGTCACTAGGGACATGGACCTGAGGATATAGTGACTCACAAGGGACCCCCCCTCGCAGAGGACTAGTGCCCGACTCTCCACAGAGGTCAGGCTTGGGAAAATCTTTTGGAAAATGACAGGATACCATATTTTGACAAGTGCAGGGTGGGTGGACAGTACAAAGTAGGAGTGGTTACATTTGATTCAGATCCTTGTACTTGTACTTTTTTGTGTGATTATGATGGATACGATGGGTATATATTTTGGTCATATTATGGACTATATGATGGAATTTGTAGTTTGATTTTGATATATGATATGCAACAGCCTTCATTGATACTATGTGATGTTCATGTGATGGATGATTCTATTTATGAGTTTTATTATGGATGATCATTATGAGATGATGTACATGTATATGCTTATGATGATGTATGCAGATGCTTATATGGATGATATATATGATATATATATATGACGACTAACGTGTATGATGCAGGATGTGATGATGAATTTATGATATTATATGCTAGGTATATGGATCTAATGATTTGTGATGCAGGTGGAGATGTATACAATGTGTTAATTATATAGATTTATATGGAAATGAATGAATAATGCAATGAATCTAAGATGCTTAGAATAACGAAATATAATTAATCTTAAATTGAATATGAGATAATAATGCACATGAGATGAAATGCAATGAAATTATAATGTGAGATATGATGCAATTAAATACCTTACTAATAGAAAAATGAAATGCAACGTGAATGGTAGATGGATTTTATTTGTGATCACACTTGATTTAGCTTGTACAAGATAAAGACGTGTGAGATGTGAGCATGATGGCCTAACATGAAATGCAATGCAATATGAACATAAGTGTCAATAAGACCTTGCATAGTGATGATGGTAGATGGGTGTGAAACTGCACCTGTCAAGAACCGTAGGTATCCCGAGAAGAATGGGATATGGAAGGTGAATGTTTGCACAACTGAAATCATAGGTCATAGGTTGGGTATGAATGCAATGCAACAGAATTGATCATGAAATGCAATCCTAATGTAATTTTCCATTTTTAGAGCACTATTTTTTGCTATAGCATAAGACACTAGGTACCATGGTATGTAAACCAAGGCAAATTAGCATCTAATGTGTAAAACAAATACGACAGACAAGGAGGCTATCCCAGAACCCCAAAGTCGCGAAGACTTTGGATTGGCCAGGTATTGGGATAACCACAAGCAAAAAAGGATGCCCCAGAATAACACAAGACCTCAGGGATCTTGGTGGGTACTACATGGGACAACCCAAAAGACAACAACAAAACAAAAATATCAAGATATGCCCCTATGTTAATCGAGCAAAATACACCATAATATGATAGATCATGGTGGCCTTGAAAAGTTGTGATAAGGAGCTCAAATGATAAATAAAAACCAAAAGCATCAAAAGATCGCAATCAAATTCAAAACATCCTTTGCCATAGGATCAAGAGGATGGATGGGGTTGATAAGGTCTGTTAGGAAGGATTCATCCTGTTGCGACCAAAGATGGATACTAAACTAAAAGATCTATTATGATGCAGGAAACTCCAAAACCAATTGAGTCTCATGATACGAGTGAATCTCATTTGTGAGGACCCAGCTGGATAAGGGCATACTTGATGACATGACACAGGACATGAGACACAAGACTGACACACCCTAACAACCTAGGGGCTTGGGGGCCGATCAAAGATTAGCCATGCCTATGTGTTAGTGTCGAGCCCTCATAGTTCACGAAAAGACCATGGATAAAAGAGGAAAGATGACCAATGGAGACGAGCGATGGAGAACAATGACAAAGGAAAAAAAATCCCCAAGGGTGGATCAAAAGATCAACCTTTCCTACGTGAAAGCGTAGGGGCAATGTAGTTCAAAAAAGGACAAATGATGAATGACCATGGATAAAAGCGAAAAGGGGATGATGGAGACAAATGATGGATGACCTAGACAGGATGGTCAAATGCCCCAGGGGCAGATCAAATGATTAGCCTTGCCTATGTGAAAGCACAAGGGAAACGTAGTTCGACAAAAGATGACAAGAACGATGTTACAAGATGAGACCTAAATGAAGAATGATGCGATGAAGGATTCTAGATGAGAGCGAAGGACCACCAAGATGACCAGACTAATGACACAAGCTCAGATTAGGATAATAGATAGCGGGTGGGGGTTCATCCAATGCTCAACCAGAATATACCAAGCAACTAGAATTGTGATGCAGATGGAAAGAGAGGATGGGTCAGATGATAGGATACAAGGTTGAGATAGATGGAAGCATAAAGTAACTACGATGTAAGGTAGATAATAATTAATCCCTTAAAAAATGGAACCTGTGACTAGGTTTTCACCAAACATACTTATCCAAGGCACCACCAAGGATGGTTTTCACCATAGGACAAATTATTTCTCTTTACTATTTTTGTATTTTTCTAATTTTTTTGTATTTTTTTGATAATTTTTCACTTTTTTTGTATTTTATTGAATTTGACAAGATAGGATACCCTTGCTGATTTAGGTGTAGAACCTTTTCAGGTGCATGATGTTAATGGGTGCCTCTAGAGGTCCTCCTTCAAGTGTTGCAATTTTGTAGGCCCTTGATCCATATTTTGCAGTGATGACATAAGGACCAAGCCAATTTTCTTCAAATTTACCCTTCTTTTTGCGGTCCTATTGAGTGTGTTGATTTTCCTTGACTAGATCACCAACATTGAACTGACAGGGACAAAAATTCTTATTGTAGCTTCTTTATAGGCAATTTTTCTAGGCTTGAAGATGATCATATGCTTTGATCCATCATTCATCTAGGAGTTCTAGTTGGTTGAGCCTTGCAATTCGAGTGTCTTCATCACTGATAAGATTCTTCAAAGAGATTCTCAATGAGGGAATTTCCACCTCAATCGGCAAGATAGCTTCGATACCATAGACAAGGGAATATTGAGTGGCATCAGTAGGGGTGCGGATGGAAGTGAGGTATGCCCAAAGGGCGGGATGAATATGGAGGTGCCAATCTCGACTGGTACTATTGACCACCTTTTTAAGGATTCTAATGAGGGTTTTGTTGGTTGCTTTGGCTTGACCATTACCCTGGGGGTAATAAGGCATTGACCAATGATGTTGGATATGGAAGGTGTCACAAAGGTGTTTCATAGCTTGGTTCTTGAAAGGATTTCCATTATCAAAAATGATGGTAGAGGGTATTCCTTATCTATAAAGAATATGGAAGAGGATAAATTTATAAATTTGAGTACCTATGATTTGTGAGAGTGGAATTGCTTCCACCCACTTAGTAAAGTACTCAGTTGTGGTAATGATGAAGGTATGACCATTGGAGGATGGGGGATAAACCTTGTCAATGAGGTTGAAACCGCACTGAGAGAAGGGCCATGGTGCAATAAGAGGTTGTAGATCTTGTGCTAGATCATGTATTAGATCAGTGTGTTGCTGAAAAGGGAGGCACTTTTTGATGAACTCACAGGAATCATGTTCTAGCGTAGGCCAATAATATCCTACTTGGAGTATTCTCTTAGCCAGGGCCATGTCATTTGAGTGGGCCCCACATACACCACTATGTACTTTTGTTAACGTAGTGTTGGATTTAGTCTCGTTCAAACACCGGAGGAGGGTTCCATCATACCCACGTCGATAAAGTGTATCACCTACGATGGTGTAATGAGATGTGCATTGGATGAAAGACTTATGTTGGTTGCATGTGAGGTTAGGAGGTAGGATGTTATCATGAAGGTAGGTATAGATGTCATGGTACCAAGGGGACATGGGACCTACAATGTCACACGCCATCTCATTTTTTGGGATATCATACGATGGGATTAAGAGCTGCTCTTCAAGGAACTCACACTATGTTTTGTCTTTAGGCATGTCAATTAAGGAACCAATGGTAGCCATGGCATCCACTGCTTTGTTTTGGATTCTTGGAATTTGGTCAAACTGAATGGATGTGAAATACTTCTTGAATTCATCTACCATATGTTTATAGGGCAGTAGCTTATCATCCTTTGTAAGAAACTCATCATTGACTTGTTTCATGATTAATTGGGAATTACCAAAGACTCTGAGATGGGTGATATGCCACTAAATTGCAATTCTCGAGCCAATAAGAAGAGCTTCATATTTAGCTATATTGTTTGTGCAGGGGAAGGCCAATCTGAATGACTTTGGTATATAGTCCCCTTGAAGGGTGACAAGCAAGATTCCTACCCCCGATCCATTGTGTGTATATGACCCATCGAAATACAAAGTCCATGTAGCCTCTTTTGTTACTGCAAAGACTCCTTCATCAGAAAATTTTGTTACCAAAGGGCATGCATCAACTAGGGGAGCATTGACTAACTGATCTGCTATTACCTATCCCTTAATAGCTTTGCAATCCACATATTCTATGTCAAACTTGCTCAACAAAATGACCCAATTAGCCATTCGGCTAGTCAAAGTTGTTCTGGATAGCAAATACTTAAGCAGGTCAACTTTTGATATTAACTTGACTGGATGACTGAGCATGTAATGTTGGAGTTTCTGTGAACTAAAAACCACAACGAGGCAAGATTTTTCCATTGGAGAATAGTTTAGTTCCTAACCAACCAGAGTTCAGTTAATGTAATAGATGGCTCTTTCTTTTGATGACTCATCGTGTTAGGCCAACAATGCCGCTAATGCCACTGAAGTAGCAGAAATGTACAACATGAGTGGTTTACTAGGGATTGGTGGCATAAGCACTGGTGGATGAGCCAAATATTCTTTGATCGTATCAAATCCAAGTTGACATTGATAAGTCCACTTAAAAGAATTATCCTTCTTCAAGAGGTGAGTGAATGACTGACACTTATCAGCTAACTGAGCAATGAATTTCCAGATGGATTGAAGTTTACCCTGAAGGCTTCTTAACTATTTTAGGTTATGTGGTGGAGGCATATCCATGATTTCTTTAACCTTTGTTGGATCAACTTTGATGCCCCTGTGAGAGACAATGAAACCCAACAGTTTTCCTGATGTGACTCCAAAGACACATTTCTTTGAATTTAACCTTAGCTTGTACTGCTCTAGACATTCAAATATTTTCCTGAGGACTGTTGGATGCTCTTCTCTTGTTCTTGATTTTCCTAACAGGTTGTCAACATAGTCTTCTATGATGATGTGGATGAGGTAATGGAAGATTACGGTCATGGCACGCTGATAGGTTGCCCCCATGTTCTTAAGACCAAAAGGAATGACATTATAGTAGAGTGTACCCCATGGTGTAGTAAAGGTTGTCTTATGTTATTCTTTAGGCACAATGCGAATCTGATTATATCCCGAGAATCCATCCATGAGGGAAAGCATCTCATGCCCTAGAGTGAGATCTATCAACATGTCTATGTTTGGCAAAGGAAAGTCATCTTTAGGACAAGCCTTGTTTAGGTCACAAAATTCTATACATACTCTGTTAGTGTCGATTGGTTTGGCTATAGGTACTATGTTTGAGATCCATTCTGAGTAGTTGATAGGCCTGATAAATCCAAATTCCAATAGTTTCTCCAACTCTTTTTTAACTAGCAAGGTGACTAGAGAGTGCATTTTCTGAAGCTTTTGTTTGACAAGCTTGGCATCAGGATGGACGTCTAGGTGATGTACGACCAAAGCCAGATCAAGGCCGGGCATATCTAAATATTTCCATGCAAAGTTGGCAATGCCTTCTTTAAGGAGCTTGGAGATAGTAGTATATTCTTCTCTAGATAAGGCCTTGGCCACAGGTAATTTTGGGATCCTCTTTAGTTCCCAAATTGATTTCTCGTGTTTCCTCCATCGGGATGGAGGATCTTTTAGAGAGTTGAGTCCCTACAAGGGGAAGATGAGAATCCCCATCTTCTAGCGCCTCGTCAAGGTTTTCACTATCAGATACACCCTTTATTTTTACTTTTTTTGGGTCAGGAAACACCTCCGAGAGGTTTTTTCTAGATGACCCTTTTTTATTTTGTTTCTTTTTATTTTTATAGTTAGGGTGTTCATCTTCCCCCAATCCCATAAGGTGTACATATTGATCCATTGTAGGAAAGGTATTGATGGGTGCACTTCCATGTAAGTCCCAGTCTATGAGCTTAGGATATTTAAGGGATAGGCTAATAGTGCAGATGTGTAAGTAGTCGAACATGGAGGATAGGTCAGTATGATCAACATCATCATACACATATATGATGGACTCCTCCTCTAGTATGTCCTCAAGGAGACCGTTACTCTCACTGATATTATTAGAAGCGCTAGATGATGCTATAAGACATTTTTATTTTGTGTCATGACCCAAGCCTGAGTATCTTGGTCTTATTGTGGCCTCAATATGGTGTTTCCTTCCTTTCTCTTTAGCACCAAGGCCTCCCCCCTGATAATTGTAATTTTCCACAAACTTAGAGGGCCAAGGATAATTCTCCTAGAAATATTCTTTCAAAGGAGGGGAGGGATCAGGTTCCTCACAGTAGACCCATTGGCTTATGTTGTCTTCTAGCACATCTTGTATCAACCCAAGAGAGCGAAAGGTGTTGGATCCTACATTTGGAACATTAAAGGTGATGGTCTTGTCTTCTAATTTTGGTGTAGACTGCAATGGTTGACCATAGGTGTGCAGTGAGGGTCTCATAGTAGCCACATTCAGATTTGTGCACATTTCATACTCACCACATCCCTTGTCGATGATCTAGACTTTTTTAAGGGTGAAATCAGATGTAGATGATGGAGCAGATGAACTGGTAGCAGATGCATAGATGGATGAATGGATGGATGATGTCTGTACTAGTTCCATTTCCACTCTCGAACAATAGTGGGAATGAGGAAAGGAAGCTTCTAGCACGCGACAGTATTCGAAGGGTTGAGGGTCTGCGTGAATGGTAACTTCAACCCCATTGAATGAGAAATTCAGACATTGATGATATGTAGATGGGACAACCTACATGGCATGAATCCATGGACAGACGAGGAGGAGGTTATAGGGTAACTCCAGATCAAGGACATGACATGTGGTATATTGCACAACTAGACCAACCTAAATCGAAAGACATATTGTACCTTTAGAATCGCGTTCCACATTGTCATATGCCTTGATTGTGATGAGTTGAGTGTTTAAATCAGCATGGGTGTATCCCACCTATTTTATGAATTTTAATGTACAAAGGTTTAGGGCAGAACCATTATCTACCAAGACCCTTTTTACTTTATGACGGTTTACTAGGACTTCTAGATGAAGGGGCTAGTTATGATTAGAGTTGATGCAGTGCATGTTGTTTTGACTAAAACCCAGTTGATAGGTGGCAGATAGGTGCCCTACTAATGCTTGGAATTGTGAATGGTCTATGGAATTGGGTGTCCCTTAAGGCCTTATTTAGGATTTCTTGGTGTGTAGGAGAGGACTTAAGTAGGTCTAGAATGGATATGTGTCAAAGTCTTTCCTAGATGGTCAAGGATGTTGCATTGAGAGGACGCAGATGGTGGATGAGTGGATGTGGGGGCCCAAGGGATGGTGATACAAGTACGATGGGTGGTAACAACACACTGGGGATCTTTTCCTTTTACGTGTTTCATGGATACACGTGGTTCCACTTGTTTGATGTGTATAATGAGGCCTTCATAGTTAAGTGGTACATTTTTATATTTGATGTTATTGGTGTTGTTATTTTGATTATTGTTATTGCTAGGCCCTGGGTTTGAATTTGACATACTAGGACCTTGGTTATGTTTCGAGAAAGCATTTTGGTATATTTGTAACTAAGCTTTGGATGATAGTGTTGTGTTGGCATCTACATGTATGTTACCCCGATCTATAAGATCCTAGATGTACATTTTCAGACCCTGTCACTTATTCAATGTATGCCCTTTAATTTTGTGGAACTCACATTATTCATTTTCTTTGTACTAGTTGGACTTAGGTTTGGATTCATCAAGGGTTTTAGTCATAGGATACATGATCGGATAATTTGCTTGCAAGAGCCTGTTGAACACAACACTAAGGAGTTCTCCTAACTGAGCGAACTGACATTTTTTTCCCTCTTGATTATTAAATTGTTGAGGTGGACGGGGTGCCCCTTGAGGTACTGATATGACATTAGGCATGGGCTACTGGGGAGGATGATATTGTGGCTTTTTGTGAAGCATTAGGCACTTGGACATGCTTGGAGTCGGTTACACCATCATTGACAACATTCTTATTTTTGTTCCAATAATGGAGCTTGTCCCTAAACAATTTGTCTCTATTAGAATTAAAGATTTTGAGTATCCCTCTAGCGATAAGGTCTCTTTCTAGAATAGGACCTTTCTCCACTATTTCAACAAAGGTCGTGACATAATGGAGTTTGAAGTTGTGGGTCATGTTGGGATGGGAGTTCTCAATGAACAAGGTGACCATGTCCTTTTCCCATAACGAGGATTTCATACGACTGCATAGGGCTCACCATCTTTGGTGATAGTTGGAAAAGGTTTCTACTTCCCTTTGCTTTTCCTTCAAGAGATATAGTGTATCGACATCTTTCTCTAGATTGAAGGAGAAGTAGGAGACAAACTCCTTTGAAAGCTGCACAAGGGATTTAATACATCCTTTCTTAAGACCCGTAAACCAATCAAGAGCATTTCCCTATAAACTCCTAGGGAACAATCTCATAAGGTAGTTGTCATTGTGCATGACTTCTTGACAGTGGGCATAGAACTCTTGAAGGTGAGCTTTAGGGTCTTTGGTTCCCTTATATTTATCAAATTTAGGTATTTCAAAATGCTTTGGGAATGGAAGGAAGGAAATCAAAGGATCGAACAGATAGAGACGAATATCCTCAAATTTGAACAACTTTTTGTCGGTCCCTACTTGTAAATCCTTTAGTGCAGCTTTGACTTCTTCTAAATCCTAATTAATAGGTGTTGCAGAAGTTGGATTGGATGCATTGAGCTGATTGTGCAAAGGATATTGCTAATACAAGGAGGATGGTGCTAAAGCAACTGGATCATAAGTAGGCTGAGGTGTGTACGAAGGTGTTGATTAGTAGTGATTGGTGTAAGCAGATTATGGATTGACATAAGGTAAATTTTGATGGTAAGAGGTAGAGGTTGCTTGTTGGTATGGTGGTTGTTGTTGATAATATGAGGTGGATGGAGTAGCTTGCTGATATTGAGTAGCGGTTTGGTAATATGATGATGTGGAAGCCCCTTGCTGATAAGGTGGATGTTGCTGATAAGAGGTAGATTGAGCACCATGTTGATAATGTGGTTATTGTTGCATATAGGACATGGATGAGTCACCTTGTTGGTATGAAGTTTGTTGTTGAGCATGATAGGGATTGGTTTGGTAATTATATGCGACATTGGGTTGTTGTGTGACATATGGGGGTTGTTGTGGATTAGACTTGTGCTAGTATGGGTTGGAGTGTGATTGTAGGGGATTTGTGTAAGGAGGTGGTTGTGTCCGTGGTGGATTATGAGTAGCCACATCGATGTTTGGGTTGGGATTAGATGTAGCAGCATAAGTTGTGTATGTGCTAGATGGGTGATAAAGATATTGCGTAAGGGGATTTCTTTGTGCTTGTGTCGTGTGTGTGTTGGGGTTGTTGCTACTGTAGTGGCTACTGATAAATGGGATGAGATGGGATATCCTATCATTGTGGGACTACTATAGAAGCACCATGGGGTGGTGGTGGTGGATGTGATGCAATTTGTGTGGCTTCATGCAGGGGATGTTGAGGAATTGAAATATTTTGTTGTGGGATGGGGACATTTTGTTGGGTATGGTGGCATTCTATTGTAGAGGTTGTTGATGAGGTGGATAAGATGAAACAATAGCAACAACATGTTGTGGCAGTGCTTGTGAAGGGATAGTAGCATGTAGCAGTGGTGCCTGCATCATGACATATTGATGGGGGTTAACGGGAGGCTACTGGTAGGTAGGAATATTACTTTGAGGTGGTGGTAGGAGGTTACCAGTAGGTGCAACTCCTAGAGGTGGCATCAAAGCGAGGAGGGGAGTTCCCCTAGTGTTGACAAGTGGATGACTAGGATGTTTTAGTGGAAGTGGTGGAGCAAACAAAATATTGTGGCATGCCATAAGAATAAGGGTCATTTGGATCGTGTGTTGCTATTGAGGCTATGGATTGAAGATGAGGGTAACTAGAAACTTGATGGATTACAATGTTTCCAAAATTAGGATGATACCAGTTGTCTATTAGTGTACCTTCGAGTGCAAAATTATTTCCTAGAATGTTCTACGAGGTCTGTGGATCTTGTGATACAATAAGAGACTGAGTGGCAGTATACTATGACATATCAAAGTCAGGTGGTGGTTTGACTCCCTTCATGATCACAGTAGCGAGAATCTTATCCCCACACTCATTGAGGAGGTGATCTGTCATCTGAACATTAGCGGGATTACTTAGGTACTCATCGACTGTGACTATAGGCTGGTTGACCATGTTTTCACCTCTAAGATGCAAGGTGTTTTGGACATCCGTGTTGGATTGTGATGATGCACTGTTCTAGGGATCTTTAGGGATATTTGCAATGTTGGGATCTTGTGTCGTATTAGCGACATTGTTGGGGTCTTGTGTGGTATTCAGATGGGAACCTTGACCTTGTTGGGCTGCCATTTGTTTCTTGGCTTGTGACCAAGTCTAAACGGGCATGAAATTGCAAAACTAAAGTGTGAACTAAAATGCGGTTAACTCTTAGGATGTAATGCAGTGATCACCTAAACGATGATTGGAGGATTGATTTGATTAGATGATGGATCAATTGATTGGATGATTTTGATAAGGATGATATTGGATTGGATTGATAGATTGGATAATTGGATTAGATTGGAGGATTGGATAAGGATGATCTGGATTATATTGGATAAGGTTGATTGATGAAACGACTAATAAGATTGGATGATTAGATGAGATTGGATGATAAACGGGGTTCTAAACCAGGTTTAGAGATCACCCCAGGTGACTTAAGGTTCAAATTGATCAAATTAAGGATAGGTAGATGATTGCGGCATCAAATCCAAATTGAGATGGAAGTGGATTGATAGGACCAAATGATGATGACTGGCTTAGGGTGAGTGGTGATCCTAAGAAGACATTGTAAGATGATCAATTCTAGACACCTAAGTCAATTTGGATAATGACTTCAAATGAAGTTCAGAGGATTTTGATCCAAAAAACGATGAGGGATGTGTAATCTAAAGATGCTTTATGATGTTCCTAGGTGGTTTGGATGATGAACAAATGATCTTTGAGGAATGTAGATGCAAATTGTGGGTGAACGATAGATGTAGAATGGCAGGATAATGATCAGACTCATCTAACCAATGTGCAAGATCAACCAACTAGGGGGCAAGATCACCCAACTGGAGATCAGGTTCACCCAAAGGAAGGTAAAGTTCACCCAAACTAGGTTAGGTTCACCTAAAGGATTAGTCAGGTTTGCCTAAACTAGCTCAAGTTCACCAAAAGGACAACTTAGGTTCACCCAAAGGACTAGTCAAGTTCGCCCAAAGGGCTAGTCAAGTTCGCCCAAAGGACTGGTCTAGTTTTCCCAAAGGATTAGTCAGGTTCACCTAAAGGACAGGTCAGGTTCGCCCAAAGGATAGGTTAGGTTTTCCCAAAGGACTGTTCAAGTTCTCCCAACTTAACTTTTAGACTTGTCTAAACCAGAAAAGATGCCAAATGAACTATTAAATTGAGTGACACGACTATCAAACGGGAAAATGGGTGCTCGAAATGGGTAAATGAGTACTTGGGATGAGGAAACGGGTACTTGAAACAAGGAAATAGGTGGTCTAAATGGGAAAATGGGTTCTCGAAACAGGGAAACAGGTGCTCAGAACAAGCAAACAAGTTCCTGAAATGAGTAGACATGTACTTGGAATGGGAAAATAGGTTCCCAAAAAGGTGAAACGAGTACTCGAAATGGGTGAACGAGTTCTTAGAACAAGCAAATGAGTGTTTGAAATGAGAAAATAGGCACTAGGAATGATCGAACGGGAGGTGAAATTGGTTGTTTGGAGGGAAGGTTCACCTATTGGATGAAAATTCTGACAATTCTAACAAAAATAGGTTGATCAAAGGTTGAGGTAGAGGGCAGGTTCACCCCTCTACCAAAAACTTGGACTTGAATTGAGTGAAAAAAACTATGGCAAGGACTAAAAATACAAAAAACAACAAACAATAAGGTTGACTTGACAAAAATTCACTAGTTTTGCACAAGAAAATAGCTCAGACAGCACAATCCTATGATTAGTGTGAAAGGTATGGCCAACATAGTCCTTAATCTAGGATGAACAAGGCAACTAGGGATTCCTCGATATACTCTCGGTACGTGAGGCACAACCGTGAACACCATCCCATAATAAGCGTGAGTCAGGAACCTCAGTGAGATATTGAAGGCTCAGACCAACTCTTCACATCTATCTGGGTATCACCTAAACTGGCCTTCCTGTATACATGACATTATTTGGATTGGATATAAGCTGATCTCCTTTTGTACCTCTTGGTACATTGGTTTGGGATCATGCTTGAGGTATTTGAAATCCCCAAGCGGTCCACTTCAAAGAAAACACTAACCATTTTTGGCTACTCCCCAGGCTCACACAAAGTGCAAGGGGAAAGATTAGGAAGAATAGTGTCCCCTTGGGTGACACAATGGACTTTTGAAGACACGAAAAACAAAATATTTGACTCTCCCCTTATTAAACTATGTGCCTAGATATTAGAAAATGAAAGAAAGCAACATGCTAATTAAGATCCATAACTTTGCCCAACAAATATATTTAGAAGTTTTAATTGTCTCAATAAGCATTAACGGCTAAATGTTGAAAAAAATACTAAACACCAACAAGGTGAGTTAGAGGTGGTAATAAACAAAACAACTAGAGTCTAAAGTAAAGTCTTACTGTTTTGCTTTTTGGTATATATTGGGTAGGTTGTTGCTTGCAATAGTTGAAACAGAAAAATTCAGACTTTGACTATTGTTTTGCACTTCGAGGGTGGTTCACCCTCTATGAAAATAGAAGAACCGACAAAAATTGGACTTTGGTATATTTTGCCTGCAATAGAGACTTAGGTTGCCCCCTCTTGAAAATGGTTGAAAATGGACAAAGAGCTAGAAGCTTTGATTGTTGTTTACCTCTGTCAGGGTGGTTCTTCCTTGTAAGGCGGGTTCACCTCTACAAAAATAGTTAGAAAATTGACAAAATTAAACTTTATTTGTTGTTTACACCTTTGTCAAAAGAGGCGGGTTCACCCCTCAAGGAAGACACTCGCAAAAATGGTTAAGTGAAAAACATGCTTTGATTGTTGTTTCCTGCTAGGGAGCACTCTGTCAAAGGAAAGTTCACCTCATAAAAAATAGTTGAAAGCAGAGGTTGCTGAAATTACTCGGAATGGCATGGGAGTTAGCCTCTGTACCATCGAGTTCCACTGTTGTGGTTGAAACTGCCCCTCCTTGGGAAGGATTCCTTTTATTTCGAGGTGGTTGCCTCCTCTATTACCTTAACCTACAAAAAGTTAAAAACCAACAAACATAAAAGGAAGAGACCACTCTATGAGTCCCACTAGGTGTGCCAAAAATGCAATCAAGTGTTTATACCTATTCTAAATCATGAAAAATAGAATGTGAATGAGAAGCATGCTCAATGATTGAGATACATTAAACTTAAACAAACAAAGAAGCTAAGAAAAGTGATTATACTACTTAAAGCATTTGATTGTTGCTGATCTTGTTTTGTAAAACTCCTTTGAGTGCCAAAAATATAACATTAATGGATTCAAAATGCTTTATGGAAGATAGAAGATATTGAGCAAAGTGCGGTAGTTGAATAGATGGATTACAAGTGCAGGGGTGAAGCTTGAATGCTGAAGGCAACAATGAGGGTCTCAATAATTCCAAGTGTTGGGAAACAGATTGCAAAATACAGATACCTAATGAATGAGAATGAATGAAAATCATTCATTTTAAGAGAATTCTCTAGAGAATTCAATTGTCAAGATTGAGCCAACATGGCCAAGATGTAGGGCTATGGTGAGTTGAGGACTCATAAGCCCTCACATCTTGCCATGTGGAAATGAGATGGCAAAAGGACATGGTGAGGTGGAGGTACTTGCAAGTACCTTGGGATGAGAGAGGATTTCCTCAGAAAGAAATTTTTTGTTCCCACATGAGAGGAAAGTGACATATGAAGAATTTTAGTATTTTTCAAAAATCCTCATGGGGAAGAGGGAAGTGGTTGGAGAAATAAATGTGAGTTAAAAATTCACATGATTGGGATGGATAAGGTGGTTGGGAGAATAAATATGAATTTTAAATTTATATGAGAAGCACCTTGTGGATAAGACAAGGTTCTTATAAGGGAAGCTAAAAGATACCTTGCGGATAAGACAAGGTCCTTATAATAGAAGGTTCTTGGCTTCATGTGATTGATGTGACCTTTCAATGATCACATGGGGAAGAGAAGAATTCTTGGAGGGATAAAAGTGAATTTTAAATTCACATGGGGAAAAGGGTCTATGCCAAGTATGGAAAATGTGAAGGTTGACCAAAAAGGTATGCCAAATGTGGCAAGTTGATTAGATTAAGGTTCTACAAACAAGTGATTAAGGAAATTAATGGGAGATTAGAGGCAAGTGAGAGAATATAGAGGATGTGACATTAATCCTGATTAAGGGTGTGCACATCCTAATCATGGATTAATCAAGTTGATCCATATTATAAGAGGGTTATGGAGGATGTGACAAGGAGAGAGAAAAAATGAATAATTTAAAATTGATTTAATTCAAAAAGGGTCAAATGACTAAATTAAATACATTGATATGTTTATTTAATTTAGAGAGGAGGGATGAAAGGTAAAGTATTTAATTGTTAAATTAAATACTTTAGGAACCTTAGGTAGAAGTTGAAATATTAATTAAATAAATCGTTCAATTAATATTGATGAAATAGACGAATAAAGTAGACGAGTTTGACCATGTGGGAGTGGTCAAATTTGGATGTCTACAAATATAAATTGGTCTATAGGTTTTTGGTAATAAAATTTTAAGTGTTCAAATAGTTTTTATGCCAATTTGGCACATGTGAGGGCATTATTTCAAAAAAAAGTCAGTTTGAGCAACTTGGAGGGCTAATTAGGAATGATAATAATTTGTTTTGAAGGATTTTTGTTTCATTTCAGACAATTTCATTGTAGGATGAGTTGTATCCCCATAAAGGCTATTTGAAAGTGTTTTTATATTGCCAAGAATCTCCACAAATATTTTTTCCCCATCATATTTGTTTAAAAATAAGACTACTAGTAAGAGACAATTTGTCAAACAAGTCACTGATCATTGTACTTTTTATGCAAATTCCTTTCCCTCTACATCATAGAGGAAGAATTTTTATTTTTTTTAAATCTAAGTAAGAGAATGAAGAGAGGGATAAACAAATCAAGTACATGGTTCATGTGCTTGGTAGGCTTCAAGGAGATTTTGATTTATAACAGTTTCCTAAGATTGCATGTTTAGATATGGGACAAAAGGAGGATTAGTTTAAATTAGAGAATTGAAAAAAAATCCTAATTTATTAATAATCCAATTTTTGAAATGGATGTAAATTTGTCTTTTGATAATCTATTTTTTGTAATGGAAGCTGAGAAATTTATCAATTTTAGTAATATAACTAGTGGTGATCATAGGATATGGGATCTAGGTGAAATTTCCATATGTGAGATAGTGCCTTGTACCGTTAAGGATCAATTAAATGTCCTATTATTTCCATTCAAATGGAGAGATTTTCCCACCATGATTGGTTTATTTGTTCACAAGAGGATAAGGATCACCTAAGTTTTTTAAAGGTGATTGTTTGAGAAACCTGAGACTAAAGATCAAAGTGGAGAAAGAAAGTGAATTTCACATTGGCGGTGATCATATTTTTTCTTTTAACCCACATGCAAATAAATTTTTCATGTTTTTGATGATATTGTAGACACTTAAAAATGTCCTAAGCATATCACACACTGAGATTTTGCATACTAACACCATTTCTCTCTTTTCTTACCTATATTCATCCATTTAATTAAATAATATCAATTATTTAATTAAACTCGCTATTTTCTCCTATTAATCAAATAATTAATTTTATTTGATTAATTCACCACCTTCACACTAATTTTTTCTCTCTTTTGATTAAATAATGCAAATTATTTAATTAAATGTCATAAATCCCTAATTGATTAAGTAATTCCTAATTATTTAATTAAAGTCTTTAATTTCTTCCACTTGCACAATTAAATAATTTCTAAATTATTCAATTGGTTAATTTCCTCCACTCATTCAAATAATATTATCATGGAATAATTCCACTTTTCAAATTCAAATATTTCTCTCCACATGGAATATCTCCCACATGATCCTAAAATTAAGGGAATTATTATTGGACCTCAAGCAATTTGGAACTTTGATTAAAACCCTTGATCCATGTCATTATGCAACCCTTGATTTGATCTTTGATCCATGCCATCTTCTCTCCTTCAATTTCATCCATTGATTAGCTAATTCAATCTCAACCATTGATTCATTCCAAAAATCTATAAATAGTCTTCATTTTACATGAATTTTCATTCACAAGTGATTGGATTAAACTACAGTTGATATTATGGGTGAAAATTCCCTTGCAATTCTATCTCAGTTTGGAAAATGGATTTGGATTAATCTTTGAAATTTCTTCAGTTTACTCCTCAATGTCAATCTTGGGGCATAAGCTTGTGAACAGTGTTGCGGAAATCTACCTAAGGGCTGAAACTAATGAACTAAGGGGGGATGGATGCATCTAAGAATTGAATTAAAACACACCTATTAATCTAAGATTCAAATCAAATCACACTTTCTTCAATTTGAAAATGAATAAAATCCTATCTTCAATCCAACACACACTTAAATTCTCATTTAATACTATTAAAACTAGTATCCTAGAATTGCAAAATAAACCTTTAATTCTGAATTAAGTTTGATTGTGTTGTTTCTACTTCCTGGCAGAAATTGAGACAAGAATACTGCTAGAAACTATGACAGAAATTATAGTAACAGGAATTGTAAGAGAAAGTGTGATAGTGAAATAAGAAAGTGTACTTCTGAGATGTCGCACTATCAACAGTGAATTCCAATTTGTATTAACCAAATATTTAATTCTTGAATTATTAACAAATACATTAATGAGTAAAGAAACCAATCATAACTTTGAATAACCAAATTTGTATACAAAAAATTAAATTCCACGTGACTATAAATAATTAACTTATGTTCAAAAAAGAAATAAATTTTAAATCAAATGACACACATTAAATTACCACACTAAAAACTACAAACAAATCACCTATTGATGCGAGGTGTAGGCCCTGCCTCCTTGGTTGATTAACGATAGAAATTTTAACACGCTCTACTAATTCATCTCAATATTACACACACATAATGGATTCATAATGATTTTTGAACAACAAGACAATATTATATTAACATCTATCTATGAATTCTTTAGGCTTATACATATTTATACTAGAGCAAGCACCAATAAGTTTGCATGATTCGTTTATGGCCTATGACCAACAAACCATTTAAGTTTAATAAAACAAAAACAAAAAACAAGTCTAATAAAACTCACAATTGGTCATTGGCTAGAAATATAGAACAGTCTTTAACAAGCATTATCCTCAAAATAAGTATGAACAAAAACAACTTGATCACTCCTCGTTTGCATCCTCAACCATCTCTACAGTTTTTTATTACTTCCTGCCAAGTCAGCCATAGATTAGTTAGCATTTCAACTGACATTGGCACTTTCTTAATCATTTTATTTTCCTATTACATTTCATCAAATACCTATACTCCCTGTGACAAATAATGATAGGATGACAAGAAATATG